>APFE030109135.1:17205-86490 GCA_000404065.3 Pinus taeda | reverse complement strand
ATATTAATATTAGTATTAGTATTAATAATTTTTTTTTGTGTTAACTTTGGCAAAGCTGCTATCTATATTTAAAAAACAAAATTTACACCATCATATGTTCTAGGTGGTTAACCTGCCCGAAGGAGACTAGGCAACCACCTGTCTGCATTAAATCCAACCCAAAATTTGAAAATTTTCATCTCTGTGTTCCTAACATGTCTTCTCTTCCGAGCTCTACTCATTATCCTAGCTTTTATTCTAAGGTAATACATCAGATACATCAGAATTCAGATTAACACTTAAAACACACTGATAGACTTAACATACTTCATCAGTCCACATCCGAGGAGATTATCAGGGCAGGCGCCTTGGCTCTTGATCCAAGGATCTCGCTTCTCTACTCCATTATCCATTTCATATCCCTCAATATTTGTTCGATTCTTCCCAAGATGACATTGTTGCGAGAGGCCTGAATTTGAATAGCTGCAATCTCCTTGAGAATCACAGACTTTAGATTTTCCATTTCTTCCTGGTTTTGGTTCCGTAACTGCTCATTCCGCTGCCGAATTTCCTCCACTTCTTCTTCTTGTACAGCCTGGTTCATGTTCATGGCTCTGGCTACCACATGCTTCATTATCCAATAAAGTTGGATCGTTTTATTGAAGAGTGAGTTGCGGTTGCGCAAATTACTGGGGTCCAGCACCATGGCCTCCCATTCTCCCCTGGGGACCTCCTGGTCTGAGCTGATTGATCTCAGATCTCTCTCCCAACCATTTATCTGCTCCCATATTTCAGGTGGGTTCCCCGCCATGTAAGCATTGATAATGGTCATCATGTGCTCGGCCTCCGATTTTTTGCCTCTCCTTTTCTGATTTTTGCTAGTTCACTCTTCTTGTTTTGGAACCTTTTTCGCTTTTCACAGGGCCACGTTCTTTCTGGACTGAATTCTGCCCTTTACAGAATATTTCTTACCTATCAAGACATTGTAACATAAGTCAGTAACACGGTTCAAAATTTGAGTTTTGATCCAGATACTTACCCTCCTTTTCTTGCTAGGATTCTGGCTTCCCAAGATTTGAGAGTGAGGTGAAGGGACAACACGCACCGAGGGTCAGCCTATAAATTGTCCCATATCATTTTCTCCACTCGAAATGGCTACAGGTACCCCTCATTGCCCATGTTTTTGGTTGTCTGAGGGTCTAAGCAGGGCATCTTTTCTCCCCTGTTGTCGAAGGGGATGGCTTTCTCTCCTTTTTTCCAGGGATTTCCTACTCTTTGTCCCTCTGGCCTTTTCTACAGAAGTGTTTGGTGCTAGGGTCCGGCTACTTACAGGGTAATCTCTCCTTCCATAGATTCCTTCCTTCCCTGCTCTGAGAACTATCCTAGGATTGGTTTTTTCTTTCCTTAGGAGACCTTTATTCTTTTTCCCTGGGTGACCAGAAGATTTCCTCGGAGCTAGGGCTTTCTAGCTAGCACCTCTGGTCAAGGATGGACACTGCTGCCCGGGTCTGGGTTTTCCTACAGACAGGCTATGTCTACCTTTCGATCTAAGCCTCATGGTCTCAGGAAATTTACTTAGTCTCCTACTTCTAGCTATAGTGAAAAGACCAAGCAAGAGAGTGAGTCTACATGCCGCCTTACCTCGCCTTTGCCATATCCTTTGTCTGTTTGTTGCTCCTATCTACCACCTTTCTTCGTTCCAGCCGGCTTCGTGCCCTACTACATGCAAACTAATTCCACCTCAGTTATTTCTATACTTTTGTCCCTTCTGACTGCCACTTGTCCTGTTTCTTCCCCAGCACTCTTTCCCGAGTCCTCTTCTCGGGATGTGCCTTGATCGTTTTGTCCACCTTTAATCCCCATCACTCCTATGTCCTCCCAATTGCTCTTGCCATATTCTTTCTGTCCTTTTGCTCCCACTTGCCATCCCTTCTCTAACCCTTTGACGGGTTCCACACCTGCCCTCCCCCACCTCATTCCTTAATTGCGCTTGTGCTGGCTTCTCGGGGTGCGCTCCTTCCCTGCCCTACTCTGTCAACCACCCTTTTTTCCATTTACTCCTTTCATTTCTCGTGCCTGTCCTATCTGTCCTCACCTGTCGGGTACTTTCCCTGCATATGCCACTTGCTACCTTTTCCTTAGCATTGCTCTCTGGATCGCTATTGCCACCGTTATCGACTTCTAGTAGTTTCTGCAATAGCTCCTTCTCCTCCGGGTGGGGGAGCTCTGTTCCTTTGAGGTCCATCGACCTTCCCCTGTTTCAGCTTCCCCAATTAGCTAACCAGTCTATCGGTCTGTTGCCTGTTCATCTTACATGTGTGGGAATAAGATAGTCTATTCTGTTTATCAATTTCCCCATTTCACTGATTAACCATGCTGTTCTCTAGCTCCTGCTAATATTTTCTGCCAACGTCTTATTTTGCAGTTGTTTTACCATGTCGACTACCAGTTTTGCATCACCTTCAATTTGAAGGTTCTGGTACTTTTCCCGGATGGCAATTTCAAGTCCACATTTTAGTGCATGTAACTCTGCTTCATTGTTCGTTGCTTCTCCACAATCCATCGCAAAAGTTCTCAGAGTGGTTCCTCTATCATTCCTGAGTAACCCCCCTATTCCTGCTTCTCCGGGGTTACCTTTTGCTGCCCCGTCAAAATTTATCTTAACAAAAACTTGCGGTGAATGCCTGCAAGTGTTAATCTCCTCGACCTCTCTGGTATGGGGTTTACTTTGTGTTCTGTCTATCATGCTTTGTTTTAATTGTAAACACTGCAAAATTCTCTCCTCTATTTGGTTAATCTTCCAGTCTTCATCATTCCACCTTTTTGTTAAGATAGTTTCTCTGATATTTTGTATTGTTTATTTCCATAATTCAGCCAGGGTTCTCCTTTCTTATTTAAATATCACCTTGTTTCTTTCCTTCCAGATGTTCCAAAGCGTGAACCCTACAGACAACGTCCATGCTTGATTTAAGATTTGGTTCTGGTAAGGTTTTCTTGGCCAATTTTCCAGAGAATTTTTTATATTATGGTGGTTTCTCTGACATATTTCAAACATTTGCTGGTGATTTCTCCACAAGTTGCTGTTGACAGTGCAACTATTTGTTAGGTGCTCCATCGTCTCCTCCTGTTCGTGGCATAGTTCGCATCGTGAGGGTCCCTGTGTGCCTTTTTTTCCGTATTTGATCCCATGTTAGTACCCGTCCATGATGTAAAATCCATGGAAAGAAGGTTACTTTAGTCCAAGTCTTGATTTTCCAGATGTTTTTCCATTTTTTTATTTTGTCTGTCTATTATGCCCTGCTTTTAAATAATAGCTTTCTGCTATAGATAACGTGCCTTTTATTCTGGTTCCCCATCGAAGTATGTCCTTCCCTATTTTGACCGCCACTTTCCTAGATGCCATTTCTTTGTTGTAATCACCCCAGCTTACTATTTTTGCAGTTGCTGCATAATAATCCTTTTGCTTCCAATTTCACCAGTATTCCCCTATGCTTGGCTTCCAGAAGTTTTCGACCAATTTCCCCTTTTTTCTGGAGGTAAATTCATGGATTTCTTTGAGGGATTCTTTATGGAGAAGCTTTTCTCACTATTGCCAGGGTTCCTCCTAGAACTTGGCGGTGTCCCTCTCTCTTACTTTCAAAAAGCTGTAATCTCTTATCAAATCTTTATTGTTCCTAGCCAAATTCCATATTGTTGATCCTTTTTCCTCTGTTTGGCTTCTCATTCTGTCTTCTGGTTTCTCTTCCGCGTCGTATTTCTTCTCCCAAATTTTCTTCCATAGGTCCTATCCGCCCTGTGTCCACCTCCACCACAGTTTTGCACCCATCACTTGATTGAGTGTATAAGGGTCACACAGACTTAAGCTGCCATCTTTGAGTGGTTTGCTTAGCCATTCCCAGGAGAGAAATGCCCATTTTCGTGTTTTAATTTTCCCTTGCTATAAAAATTCTTAAACATGGCTACTCATTTTTGACAAATAGATTTAGTGACAGCTTGGCTAGACATCTGGTATATTGGGATGGATTGCAATACTGATCTCAGTAGGATTATCTGGCTAGGGGTATTCAGAGACCAGAATGTCCAATTATCTATCTTATTTCTTATCTTGCCTATGAGTTGTCCCCAATTCGCTACTCTGTACTGATTCTCATTGATCATTATGCCAAGACACTTTGCTGGGAAAATTCCTACTCGAAATCACATTATTCTAGCCAAGAATCTTTGGGATGCTACCTGAGTGTTAAAATAGAAGATTTTTGATTTCTCATTGTTAATCTCTATCCCTGAGGCTTTTATGAACTCTGAGAGAATTTTTAGGATTTGTTAGGCTTCCTTAAGAGTGGCTTGTCCGTAGATCATTACATCATCTACGAATTGCTGATGTGTTATTGAAATTTCGTTACCCCAAATTTGCAGTCCCTTTATCTGTTCATTGGCCAGGTGCGCTTTCACTAGCCTACCTAGAACTTCTACTGCTAGAATGAATAGAAATGGGGAGAGGGGATCTCCCTATCTAAGCCCTCTCGTGGGATTAAAGGCTTCCGAAGGGGTTCCATTTAGCATAACTGACATAACCGGGGTGACAGCGGGGGCGGCAGCCCCCCCTGTTTGGGGGGTTTGAGGGGGGCGGAACCCCCCTCTACGGGGTTCGGGGCAGCGGCCCGAGAAATTTTTTTTTGGACCCTATATTAGGTTGGGCGAACCTACCTACGGTTTTCGGTCCATGGTTTTGGACGCGATGGTTTTCGGTCCATGGTATTGGATGCTTCGGCATGTATAAATATGTATTGTAACATTGAAAGGAATATAATGAAAAATCAAGTTGGTAGTCTAGGTTTTGAGATCCAGTGGGAAATCTCTGTGTATATGTGTTTTATGTGTTATGCTCTCGCATTTTTATTTTTCTTGTGATTTAGAATTCGTATGCAGGTAATTTCTGTACGGGTTTAAAACCTACAGATAGCCTGACAAGAGCATCTCAACATGGGGGTGAACTACAAGATTACAGTTCAAGGGTGGGTGGTGAAACTTGTGAAATTCCCAAGTGAAACTCTATCGACGATTCAGGCTAGATTATTCTATAATGTTAATTTGATCCATTTATTTTATTTCACTTTGTATTATTTTCTTATCTTGAACAATCATAAGTATATATTTTCCTTGTAAAGAAATATGAAGTTGTTACTATTCATTAAGTTCTGAATTCACTAAAGAGGCGTATGTACTCTGTAGTTGGAATGGTGATACTGTTTGGAGTCTGAATTTAATATTTCACAGTCATGCATGAACATTAGTGTTGCTTCGAATATATATATATATATATATATATATCGGTCTGTTTTGTGAACCCAGAAGTATTTTGTAACGATGTATGCAAATTAACCTTAGTGGTACTAATTGTCAATTTCGGAATACGATAGATTTGATCATTAATTGACTCAATACGGGTAATTTCAAGGATGGAAGGAGTTAAACTTAGATAATCGGTTAGGACTATAAATGAGCAGGAGTAGGGTAGTACACAGTACCCATAGATACTTGAACTCGTAAGATCAAAAGTGAGTATTTATACAAGGTTTGTGCATGATGGGAGAGGGTATAAAAGGAAACAAAAAGAAAAATAAACATGAGTATAACAATATGAGATGAGATAAGTGCAGTTTAATATGATTAATGGAATTGAGGGATCAAGGTCCCAAAATGATAACAAGAACGTACTGGAAATACTAACATAGGAGAGGCATAATCACCAAAAACATGGATAGTTGTGTGTAGGTATCAATGAGAAAACAAATCTACATGTAATTGATCAGTGCTCTTAATTAAATTATTAAATATTACTTGAGATCTAGAACTACTTTCTCAGCATTCGGGTTAGAGAGGAAAGATCACATGCAAGTTTGACAAGAGTCCAACAAATCAACAACATATGATACCATCAAGAAGAAATAGTGAATTCATCCTCTTACACCCAATCCAATTGGAATTCGAAGCCAATATGGGCGAGAAGAGTAAAACATACAACAGTGCTTCTAGCGAGATAATTATTGGACAATTCATAGATAGATTTGAAATAGCGTAAATCAAATTAATACCGATATTGAAGTAGTATTTTTATGAATGAATTCATTACGGCACATGTTTTGTAAGACATAGATATGAAACTGCGGAAAATATTGAGCCTCATGTTTCATCTGGCAAGTAATAGGATGAAATTAACTTTGAATTAATACAGTTTACTACAGTCCCAGAATACAGTTATTTGGAATAGAATGGACATAGGAGGTTAATCACTCCCAATAATAGATGGCATATACCAAGCTAACATCAGAAGACCCAAAAGATCTTGTGCCACTGGAAATCGAAAAAAACAAAAACAAAAACAAAAAAACTCGACGCCTTAACACATAGTGATTTGAGGATGCGCCCTCAACAATTGAAGGTGTTGAAATAGACGAAAAGAAAAGTAGCTGAACAAAACACAAACTTATTCAACATCAAAATGTGCATACCATAACAGGAGTAGAGCAATGCAAACAAAATTACGGAAATAAATGGTTCGATAAAATCCCACTTTTTAGGTAGTAAACATTGAAAGGAACCATGTACTTAGCCAAGGAAATCGGTCATGCTAAGAAAATAAATTACATTTAATGGAGGTTAAAGCCACGGTGCAAGTGAGTCGTATGTATATATATATATATATATTATATATATATATATATATATATATAACTTGAAGAAACATTTCCAGTGTTCGCAAGCGGGGTTTTCTGGTAATTGCAGAAGACATACACACATGTAGTTAAGCATTGAGATAGATACATGAATGGTTAGCTAAATAGGAAAAAAAAAAAAAGTAAACCCTGCAGGAAAATACAAAAATTCAAGAAATTAGCACACCCAAATGGGGGAAAAATCGACAACACAGCTGCCAAAAAAAATGTATTACCTAGAAGTGTGAGGAATTGTCGAGTGGTGGGAGGACTAGCTCTAAATTGCATAATTCTCTATAGGTCATGGGGAGGCCAAACACCATAGAAGATGATTGTAAACCACATAGTAAGGACACCAGGCATGAAGGGCCGTAGGGAATGAAACATAATGCCTAATTTTCCATGGTAAAAGTGAAATACATAAGAAAACAAACTGGGCAGAACAAAATTGAAATGAGATGGAGCCATAGAAAGGAATAGAATACCTTTATAGGGCGATCTAAACCATATAACGAGACTGGTATGCTTGACGCACATGTGTTGAACACCATCTGGAATGCTCATTTCAACTGTAAATAAATCAGAGATGGAAAAAAATAAACCCAAGTGAAGTCTACAAAAAAAATGATAGTTGTGTAACACCGAGGTGACCTAAAAAGGCAAAATGGCCGAATGACAGAGGAATAAGGCTATGAAGGGAATTAGCATTTAGTGAAGAACAAGCGGCGACCGTCGAATTGCCACGTTGAATCCCCATCTTCCTACTTAATTTGGGGTGCCCCGTGGACGACATGTGACATCGGGTGAGTTGGATACCCAACGTTGGTTGACCTATTTCCTAAATGTCACACACCTTATAGCTAAGATGTTCTCCATAGCATGGCTAAGATTGAATATGGTTATAAATTATTCAATAAAGAGTGATGCTACATATGCCACAAGTACATGCAGTAGTGTACACCCATCTCACCTCCATGTGACTAGCGTGTGGTTGGGGGTGCATGGCAAGTTTAGATACGATGCAATGAACCAAACTTACACTCTTCTCACCATATACTAAGTGTATAAATAAATATAGATAACAAAGACTTTTAACAATTATTAAATACGCTTAGTCTGGGTGCCATTTAATCCTCTTTGGGATATGATCACCTTAGGACCAAAGAAAAAGGGTGGTTCATCACAGTGCATAATTCAAGAGATCCTCTCCTAAATTCTTAGTGAATGAGTGCATAAGTGGTGAATATTTAATATTACGATGTATACATAAGTATACTTAGGTTCACAAATGGGTATAAAGGGGTTATCTATATATAATTTACGAACACCCTATAGATGTATACTTATTGTGGGTTAGTCTCATGTAGGTAATGGTATATTACCACCCTCAAATCAACATGCATAGTATGGAGGTTCATGACATCTAAGGAGTGGAATACACTCTAGGCATACCATGTGACATAAAGTTGAGTGTGTCCCAACTCGTTATAGTAAGATATAGAAGTATGCTGAGAAATCAAATTATAATAGGAAAATATTTGATTAGCAGCACTGCTAAGGTGTATATATATTTATATTTGCTGAATTAGATTAATATACATAATCGGGAAAAAAAATATAAGGGCTATAATGGGGGACATGACACTTCATGTGCAAAAATCTAGTCAAGCTAAGGGTTTATGTGGCTTTGGATAATTTTAATAGATGAGATACTGTTGGATCTGATTACTTAAGCCATAAGTTAGGTGTGCCAGTCATCTTAGGACTCACATTACCTAACCAAAAAAATAAATTTCCTCCACCATAATTTTACAACAAATTTATATAGAGACGTAAAGTAATTGAAAGCACAATAAATTTGATTTACCTTTCAGTATGAGGGAGGTATCTAATTCTTTCACTACTTAATATGAGGTTAACATATGACATATAAAAATACTATTATTGATGTTATATGATACGTAATTCATTTTACATGTTCAGTGACATGTAATATTTAAAGAAAAATATATAAATAACAAAACATAGTGTCAACTATAAATAAAATATTTCAATGTCCATATTAAATAACATAATTTTATATAAAGAAAAGTGAAAAAATCTATATTTTCACTTGGTCACATATGTAATTTATTTAATTACATTAAGAAGTTCATTCTACAGTGTAGTATTATGGCTATATATGAAGAGTTAGTTTTAATTTAAAACATTATAAAATATCAATAATCTCATTCTCACTATGCTTGCTTGGTTTGTTGTCAATATTACTTCCCAATATAAAGGAGATGTGGTAATTAATATTAGAACCCCGTATCAAGGAAACATGATAAAAATATTTCACTTTCACTCTAGGAGATACAAATAAAATATTTCTTTGTTAAAGATATAGAGATAAGGTAGTTAAAAAAATAATCATATATTTTCCTTCTAAATATTTCAACATAAAACTTAAGTAAATTATTTAACTATCATGTTACCTAATGTGTGTGTGTGTGTTAACGATAACAAAATATTTCAATGGTCAAAAGGAATAACTAGTAAAAAGTAAAATAATTCAATTACTTAGTAAAATGAAGATGTATAATGTGTTCAATTGTTAATATAAAATTGATACATGTCATTTAAAAAATATTATTAATAATAAAAATATTCACTGTATGTCTTAAATAAAATATTTTACTATCCAAGGTTAAGTAATATTGACATGTATTTAAAATTTTATTAATAAGAGAAAAATATTCTAATATGGGCAATATGCTCCATAAATAAAATATTTTAATGTGCATAAGTAAAATATTTCAATGTCATTTATGGATATATGTATATGTTATATAAAAATATATGTATTATTGTTAAAAAATTATAAAATACCCCAATATGGGTGGGTGAACAGGTAATACCAGACTTCTTTTTTTTTTTTTTTCTTCTGACGGGCGATCTCATTCAGCATGATACATACTAAGAGTTTTTCCGGGCACCGAGACATGTGGTAGGGGAAGGTTGGAACCATCAAGAAGGGGCAAGGTTGTTATGTATGGCAGCGGGCGAGCATTATGGGCATTTTATGTTAGCTAGTTATGGGGGGGAGGTTGAGCAAATTTACTGAGACATAGTATGCATAGGCATGCTACCTGTGAATGCCCTTTGGCCCGGGTAGTCTGATTTTGCTCGATGTTGGAGAAGTGCAGTCTCTCTGCAATGGGAATATTAGATGGGGGACTTGCAGGATAGTGTGGGATCCAAAACAAGGGTGTCAAGGTTGCTTGTTGACGAGGCTTGCAGTGTCCAAAGCTATTATTAATGGTTCAACTCGAAGTGTGTTTCTCGTTTGAGGCTAAATGCCTCAAATTCTAGTCGGAATTTGGGTAAGTGATAGTTCACACCTGGTTTTTGTTTATCTCTCGTCATCTACTTTTAATTAGTTCTCAGTGGTCATGGCCTTGTTTTTGTTTTGGAACTAGCCTGTTTTGAGTCACTGGGTCATCTTGAGTTGATTGTTTCTGTGCCATTGGATCGGTTTTGGTATTCAGAGAGATGTTTCTGTGCGAGCCTCTTCTATCTCCAACTTTATCCTTTCTGACCGTTTGGAAGTTGGTAGCAATTTGGACCACGATAGGTACAAATTTGGTCTTCCTAAGTATTTTTCTTAGAGAATTTATGGTGTTGGGGTCCTGTGTCAGGCCATTTGAGAAACTCTCTTGTCCTAGTGGCTAATTTGTGGTTGGAGGCAAATGCAAACATTATGGGAGGAAGGTGGTTGAGTACCCTCTATGGTGGAATTGTGTTGGTTGGTGGGGTGGGAGTGGCTCGAATGTTCTGGTCTCTTGCCATATTTGACAAAGCGTGCCCATTGTAGAGATGAATTGTCAACAGGGTCGTGCCCAACAGGGTGATGGTTGTAAAGGTTTATATGGGGAATGAGCTGACGAGGTGGAGGGAAGAGTAGATGAGGAGGGTGAGGTTGCCCAAAACCATGCCCAGTCATTGGGTAGGGTGGTTCAGGCGTCGTCGATTGCTTCAGTTGTTGAGCGGATATGTGACATGCTGGCTAGTATTGACATTCTGTAGGAGAAACAGTATGAGGACCACAATGCAATCATATCATACGATAATGATCTTCTGTTCAACCAAGGGGAAACTTTGGAGTGTCTCACCTTAATTTGTAAGAGCTAACATAAAAGCAACAAGCAACTAGATTAAATTGAAGCTTTTCTGGCCCATATTGACTTCCATGTACATGAAGGTTTAGGCAGCCCAACCAGCCATGGTGTTGTTCAAGCACCAAATCCTCCACTCTAAATGTCATATGCAAGTTGGTTTTTGGCATTGTTAGTTTTTTGGAATGTTAGGCATTGTTGTATATGTAGTTCATTTGAAACATGGGAATATCTTCTGTATTTTTGTATTTCTCTGCTGACTAGCAAATCAAGTTGCAGAGAGCAGGGATGATATGGACTACAAGATGTACATTTTTGGAAATCTAATAGAAGTTTTTTGATCGGCGAAAAAAATGGTCCCTTAAAATTGCTCAATTTTAGTAGTAATTCAGTTGAAATAATTATGGTGACCAACGCTTTTAGTCATGTAGTCACTAATCCCTCATTTTGTACTCATGAAAATATTTATTTCAAGTTACCATGCAAACATCATTTACATCAAATGTCTTAAACAATTACTCAAAATCACTCATAGGTTTTGGCACACCATCAGAATTTACAACATCTTCAAATGAATGACTGGATGTAGATGAAGATGACCCAAGTTATTCTCTTTCATCAACTAGTGCCCCATATGGGTTAACATGCCTGCCCACCATTTCAGGTTTAAAAATTATTTGAAATGGAGAAAACCAATTTTCAATTTGTTTTTGAAAAAAATAAAAAGAAATTTATATGCCCCAAGGAGCAGCTCGATTCATTAATTCAAAATTTGTGAAATAATTGAAAATTTATATTAAAATATGGCTTATAGAAAACCTAATTGCACAGTTATTAAATGTATTACAAATGACTAATCATATCATATGCCTTTAGGAAAGGAAATTATGTTTGTGCTTTTACTTTCCAGTAAGGCTTTAGTTCTGCTGGATCCCTTCGAGGAAAGTCACAGCAAGCTCAAGAATTTTTTCATTGTGGTACTCAAGAGCAGTGAAGACAACTACTTCCCGTAGTTCTCCCAAGCAATCACCGAGCTAAATCACAACATCTAATTTTGGCGAGTCGTAATTTCTAAATTCAATGATAGAAAATCATAAAGAGAAAAATAGAAGAAAAGCTCTAATATCTAATTTTGGCTGGTCACATTGTCTAAGTTTGATTGCATATACTATGTGCAATTGTGCCTACAATTGAATGTAAGATGATCACATTTTATCTCTGAATTTTCATTTTTTTAATTTAAATCCCAATCAAATCTAAGTACTCACAGGTGTAGTTGGGAATCTCCATAAAAATTGTTTGAAGCTATTGGGCATATACTATGTTATGAGCTGGCCGAGTGAAAATGTTGTAGGTTCCTTGAAGAAGAAAATAACATTAAAAAAAAATAGCCTTGAGCACAATAACAGCGGATACACCAATTCCTCTGCAATACTTTATTCATCCTATTGAAGAAATAATTCAATGGTTGAGCATATATGTGAAGGATTGGCGAAATTTAAGAGGGACCCAGACTTTACTAGTGGAAGGTCCTATCGAATATTAATTCCCTCCTCAAAGAAAAAATTACAACTCCAACTACGAGCTTCCTGTGACAACTAAACCTTCACAAAAGATTTTGACACTCCATTTATTCATGTAGTTACAACATGCACATCGTTGTATCACTATATTTAATAGATACTATAGCACTAAGATTCACATCAACTCTTCTACTGTATGAAATTGCTTACAAACTTCTTCATCACTCTCCAACAACCATAGGTGTAGCCCACCTTAACCATAGAGAAATTGACCTCAAACCACATATCTCTTATGTGTAAGAATACTTCCTCGACTACATTAGAAGTCGACCTATAATTTATGATCGATCTAACTTGTCATTTCACTTGAAAACCTTAACAAATAGTGAACCTAACCTATTTTCTAAATTTATCAATTGTAGCCAATGGAATTATGTTGAATGGAATCAACTTCCTTGGCCATTTTGCATTGGTTTGCTTTGGAAGCATTCTATCTAATGATTCTAACATGTAATAAATGTGACAATATTTTTTTTTTTTTTGGTCCAAATTTCTCGCTTCCCTCAATTATTAAATTCAACTAACATTGTAATGCTTTTAATGACCAAAATGCATGTAATTGATTAATACCATCAATGCCATATTTTTGGTCACAACTCTAAAACTAAGAATGTATATATCCTTAGATATGAGTTTTCACTAAAACTTTGGAATTTGAAAGCTAACATTTAGTTACATGATTTGGAGTTTTAATACTTAACCAATCACTTGTTGCTGAAAATCCTTCTTTGAACTCACAAGATTAAAGTGCAAGTCATAGTAGTACTTATTTTTGGTTGGGTAACCCAATTCAGATGGTAATCTACAACAACTGGACTCTATTGCTCTTAATTTACCCTTTTTATATTGCTTGGGTATATTATATTCCTTAATTGGGCTATTGCAGTATTCAATTTTTGCAAGGCAACTCCTCAAATGTTGCCAGTAATTTTTTCGTGTAGAGCTCTCATAAACCCAGTCAATGGTCTAACAAGGGTAGTGCATACAATATCCATTAAAGTTGAATTCTTATCATGTTGCATATTCTAATAGGCTAAAAAATGGATCCTTTGACATTAATGACAACAATGACAACATCTCAACAAAATTATGTACTAAGCCAAATTATAGAGTTGCCACATGGAGGAGAAAATTGGCTTAAAACACAACATTTATAAGGAAATCCATGGACCTATTTTAGAAAGAGTTTAAGGAAAAAGAAAAATTGGAAGATAATTATGGAAAATAGCCAGTTAAGGCATCTAAAGATGAGGTTAATTTCATAATACAAAGGTATATAACCCCATCCTTCCTTTCTATTTTTTTCTTGAAATTTCTAGTAAAAAAAAACATATGAGTTATTTCTTGCATACCTGGTCCAGATGATGAGGAGGTTGATAGGAGGAAGAGTAGGTTGCATAATTCCTCCAGTGTCGAAAATGAACAGCACCAACCAATCCAACAAAAAAACCATTAAAAAATTAAAAACAACAGTAAAAAACCAAAAAATATTAAATAACCTCCATGCTAACACATACGATGTCGACAAATCAATTCCTCCAACACACCAATACCACAGAAAATTCCTCTAACAACGAGCAAACAATAACGGTAAACTAACAGTGCATAAAATATTTCTGCAACATCAGGGTCGTGATATATATAAAGATTAATTCGGTCGAATTAATAATTGAGCGAAAATATTATTGTTGATCTTCCACCTCCGGCCAAAAATCTGTTTAATGGTTGGCGTTATTATAAATGACAATAATAGTTCGCTAAATTGATTTTGCTAATTCGACCGAAAAAATAAATTGTTCAGCTGGAAAAGTGCGAGTATGAATTTTTTAGGGGCATTTCTCACAAAAGTGTAACCCTACTTCACATGTTTACCCTTATATCTATATTTCATTTCATTCCTTCATAAATCTGGATCATAATGCTTAATGAACATTAGACATACATTCATAACTTTAAGTATCATTATTAGAACATGACTAAACTTTTAACAATAATAATTTTATTATATTAACCACATCGAGTTTCCATGCAAGTAGTCTGACATTACCATGATATGATCAAGCACAAAATACCAAGTGTTCTATGATCAAATCTGTTCATAATTTTTTTTCCTAATAAAAAAGAAACATCTAGTGCATCCATATGATATATATTGTGGGAATGTATATAACAACGATAGTAAATCAATTAAAAGAAGAATTATGAAATATTAGCTTGCAAATAATAGAAATTTCCTAAAGCGTAGTAATATGCACAGTGAGACAACTGAATATTACTACCAAGAAAATGAATGCTAATAGTTGCAGTATTCTAAATATTACATCGTTATGGTTGAGAAAGAAACTACCAAGGATATTTTGGATTTAAATATTAGAACATCTGATAATATTTTGGAAGAATGTGGTATCAAAATATTAGATAACTACAAGGGTGACCTCCTCTATTGAGGAATTAGAAAATTCCTTGAAGGTAAATATCTAGATACCCACAAATAATGTAGTGTGGATTGTAACCAATGTCAATGTGCACGCAAGAAAATAAGTGGCAACATGGTAAGAAGAAACTAGATTCAACCACTTTGAGATGAAATTAATAAAATATAGGAACCACACGTAGAATATTCTTCACCTAGATATGCAAGACAACAGTGTAGTGATATGAGAATATTAAAATAAAAATTATAAAGTTAATCAGTTCCTAACAGGGGCTAAGAAACACTAGGAATTAGTAGTAATAATAAGGATGAAATGATCCCAAAGATAATTTTGGGATTAGAAATATGTATAGTGGAATTAAGAAAGGGAAAAGGAGTAACATAATTTGAAATACACTATGCAAAATCAATTACAAAAATTGGTGGAAAATGAAATATTTTTGACTACCAATATTGATAACTGTGAATAGTTAAGAAAAATAGTTAAAGGTGGACATAGCTAAGTCCAATTAGAAGTTGTATAAGAACCACAAAAATGACTAAAATATAATAAATAAAATTAATGCAAGTATATTCACTTTATATCATGCTACAAATAATACCTTCGTAATGATTACCTTTATGTGATGAATGTGGACATGCATTAGGGGAATTTCAAGGTCTAAAATGGGCCTCCTAAGAAAAATGTACAACCAAAGTAAAGTTTATAAGAACCAATAGGATTTAATAGGAGGATGTGAAACATGGGGGATGATTCACCATTTTTGGAGTAAAAAAGTAAAAATATTAAAACATAATAAAATAATAAAACTACTCTTTCAACTCATATTTTCAACTAATCTCCCTAAGGTTTACTCAAATTTCAGGTGGGAGTACTCGTTGGATGAAAATTTTAATTCCTCGTCTACAAAGTACCCATGTTGCATACTTTAGATGGACCTTGGTACACAAAAAATGAGAAATACATGAAAAATGTTATTACAATCACGCTTTTCATTTATTTCTCATTTTTTGTATAGCAGGGTCCATCAAAAGTATGCAACATGGGTACTCCTTAGATGAGAAATCAAATTCTAAGTGTTTTCGCCTGAAATTCGAGTAAACCCATAGGGAGATAAGTAGAAAATATGAGTTGAAAAAAAGTTTTTTCTTTTTTCCCTCTAAAATTTGATGATGTAATCTAATCTTATTTTATTATTTCCACTATTATTTTATAATTTCCTTATGAGGTCCATTTTAGACCTCAAAACTCCTTTAATGCCATTATGTATTTTGAATGTCATACGCAACAATGGTCTCGAAATTGGGTGAAGAATTATACAAAAAGCGTATATGGTATGGTAGTGTTATATTGCTATACCGTTACTAATATTGTTCACATGTGTTTGAATAAGTTGTTGGGTGGAGATGAAATGCACATAGCATAAGTTTGCATGTGTAAAAGCATGCCAAGAGAGAAGCATGACACAAATGTGGAGAACATATATGTTCAAATTGAAACTATTGCACAAAGTAAAACAAGATGGATACCCTTGAGATCCAAGTGGGACATGGGTGGTAAAGGAAACAGAAAAGAGGAATTCTCAGTACTATAAAGGGAATTCCATATTATATTTTTTGGCACCATGAAAATGGGAACACGTTCAAAATAACACCACAAATTTGTAGTTTATAATTTTATCAGTCAACATTACCAGTCATATTATAGTTATAATATTTTCGTGCATCGATAGTTAAGAAGCTATGTACATAATAGATGTCACATACTAATTGGTAAATGATGTAGGTGGAACCTCAAGGGGGACCTGCGCATAAAACTTTTCTATCATCCTAGAGTGAGAAAGAGATCGGATCTTGTAATCAAATAATAGTTCGAGATTAAGTACAATGGAAGTATCTTACTTTCAAACGGGATGCTTCGCCATAGGAATAAGAAAGGCATAAGATAAAAGTTATTCCGCAATGGTTCTAGAAAAGAGAACTGGACAACGAACACCAAGGACAGTGTTAATAAAAGGGGAGGAGAATGTAATATCTCTATATTGCTGAAATACAATGTTATTTAGAATGAGTTACATTATAAATAATGACGAGAAATCCATGAAGAATATCAGTATAATTATGAAAATATTTATTAATACATAAATAAACGGGATGTATGTACTTGGGAATGATATACCTAGAAATGAGACCTTTTTCGAATAAAATCTCATTGATAAATGAGTTTTGATCATTCTTTCATGATAAGTATTCTAGAAAAAATTATAAATAACCTTAATGAATAGGAGAAAAATATCCATTAAATTTCTTAGCTGGAGAAAGATGCTAAGCTTAGAAAATCCTAAAAGCACTACGGGTAGAGAAAGGGGAGATTTTATGGAAAAGCCTAGGCAAGAGGATAACAATATCCACGAAAGTGGGATGCCCTTAAAAGAAAAAATTATCATGAAAAACAAGTATTTAATACTTGAGAAGGAGATGAAGGGGGGAGTTGATAGCCTGACAAGAGCATCTCAACATGGGGTGAACTACAAGATTACAGTTCAAGGGTGGGTGGTGAAACGTGTGAAATTCCCAAGTGAAACTCTATCGATGATTCAGGCTAGATTATTCTATAATGTTAATTTGATCCATTTATTTTATTTCACTTCGTATTATTTTCTTATATTGAACAATCATAAGTATATATTTTCCTAGTAAAGAAATAAGAAGTTATTTTCCTAGTAAAGAAATAAGAAGTTGTTACTATTCATTAAGTTCTGAATTCGTTAAAGAGGCGTAAGTACTCTACAGTCGGAATGGTGATACTGTTTGGAGTCTGAATTTATTATTTCACAGTCATGCATGAACATTAGTGTTGCTTTGAATATATAATATATATCTATATATATATATATATATATCAGTCTGTTTTGTGAACCCAGAAGTATTTTGTAACGATGTATGCAAATTAACCTTAGTGGTACTAATTGTCAATTTCGGAATACGATAGATTTGATCATTAATTGACTCGGTACGGGTAATTTCAAGGATGGAAGGAGTTAAACTTAGATAATCTATTAGGACTATAAATGAGCAGAAGTAGGGCAGTACACAGTACCCATAGATACTTGAACTCGTAAGATCGAAAGTGAGTATGTATAGAAGGTTTGTGCATGATGGGAGAGGGTATAAAAGGAAAATAAAGGAAAATAAACATGAGTATAACAATAAGAGATGAGATAGGTGTAGTTTAATATGATTAATGGAATTGAGGGATCAAGATCCCAAAATGATAACAAGAACGTACCGGAAAAACTAACATAGGAGAGGCATAATCACCAAAAACATGGATAGTTATGTGTAGATATCAACGAGAAAACAAAGCTACATTTAATTGATCAGTACTCTTAATTAAATTAATAGATATTATTTGAGATCTAGAACTACTTTCTCAGGGTTCGGGGTCAGAGAGGAAAGATCACATTCAACTCTGACAAGAGTCCAGCAAATCAACAATATATGATACCATCAAGAAGAAATAGTGAGTTCATCCTCTTACACCCAATGCAATTGGAATTCGAAGCCAATATGGGTGAGAAGAGTAAAAAATACAACAATGTTTCTAGTGAGATAATTATTGGACAATTCATAGATAGATTTGAAATAGCGCAAATCACATTAATACTGATATTGAAGTAGTATTTTTATGAATGAAACTGCGGAAAATATTGAGCCTCGAAGTAGTATTTTTATGAATGAAACCGCAGAAAATATTGAACATCGTGTTTCATCTAGCAAGTAATATGATGAAATTAACTTTGAATTAATACAGTTTACTGCATTCCCAGGATACAGTTATTTGGAATAGAATGTGCATAGGAGGTTGATCACTCCTAGTAATAGATGGTACATACCAAGCTAACATCGGAAGACCCAAAAGATCTTGTGCCACTGGAAATCGAAAAAAAAAACAAAAAAACAAAAAAACTCAGCCCCTTACCACATAGTGATTTGAGGATGCGCCCTCAACAATTGAAGGTGTTGAAATAGACAAAAAGAAAAGTAGCTGAAAAAAATACAAACTTATTCAACATCAAAATGCGCATACCATAACAGGAGTAAGCGCAATGCAAACAAAATTACAGAAATAAAGGGTTCCGATAAAATCCCAATTTTTAGGTAGTAAACATTGAAAGGAACCATGTACTTAGCCAAGGAAATCAGTCATGCTAAGAAAATAAATTACACTCAATGTAGGTTAAAGCCACGGTGCAAGCGAGTCGTATATATATATGTATGTATATAACTTGAAGAAACATTACCATTGTTCCCAAAGGGGGTTTTCCGGTAATTCCAGAAGCCATACACACATGTAGTTAAGCATTGAGATAGATACATGAATGGTTAGCTAAATCAGAAAAAAAAAAAAAGTAAACCCTTTAGGAAAATACAAAAATTCACGAAATTAACAGACCCAAATGGGGGAAAAATCAACAACACAGCTGCAAAAAAAAATTGTATTACCTGGAAGTGTGAGGAATTGTCGAGTGGTGGGAAGACTAGCTCAGAATTGCATAATTCTCTATAGGTAGTGCGGAGGCCAAACACCATAGAAGATGATTGTAAACCACGCAGTAAGGACACCAGGCACGAAGGGCAGTAGGGAATGTAACATAATGCCTAATTTTCCATGGTAAAAGTGAAATGCATAAGAAAACAAACTGGGCAGAACAAAATCGAAATGAGATGGAGCCATAGAAAGGAATAGAATACCTTTAGAGGGCGATCTAAACCATATAACGAGACTGGTATGCTTCACGCACTTGTGTTGAACACCATCTGGAAAGCTCATTGCAAATGTAAATAAATCAGAGATGGAAAAAAATAAACCCAAGTGAAGTTTACAAAAAAAATGATAGTTGTGTAACACCGAGGGTGACCTAAAAAGGCAAAATGGGCGAATGACACAGGAATAAGCTTATGAAGGGAATTAGCATTTAGTGAAGAACGAACGGAGACCATCGAATTGCCATGTTGAATCCCCATCATCCAACTTAACTTGGGGTGCCGCGTGGACGACATGTGACCTCGGGTGAGTTGGATACCGAACGTTGGTTGACCTATTTCCTAAACGTCACACACCTTATAGCTAAGATGTTCTCCGTAACATGGCTCAGATTGAATATGGTTATAAATTATTCATTAAAGTGTGATGTTACATATGCCACAAGTACATGCAGTAGTGTACACCCATCTCACCTCCATGTGACTAGCGTGTGGTCGGGGGTGCATGGCAAGTTTAGATACGATGCAATGAACCAAACTTAGACTCTTCTCACCATATACTAAGTGTATCAATGAACATAGATAACAAAGACTTTTAGCTATTATCAAATACGCTTAGTATGGGTGCCATTTAATCCTCTTTGGGATATGATCACCTTAGGACCAAAGAAAAAGGGTGGTTCATCACAGTGCATAATTCAAAAGATCCTCTCCTAAATTCTTAGTGAATGAGTGCATTAGTGGTGAAGATTTAAAATTACGATGTATACATAAGTATACTTAGGTTGACAAATGGGTATAAAGGGGTTATATAAATATATATAATATATAATATTATATTATATATATATAATTTACGAACACCTTATAGATGTATGCGTATTGTGGGTTAGTCTCATGTAGGTAATGGTTTATTACCACCCTCAAATCAACATGCATAGTATTGAGGTTTATGACATCTAAGGAGTGGAATACACTTTAGACATACTATGTGACATAAGGTTCAGTGTGTCCCAATTCATTATAATAAGATATAGAGGTAAGTTGAGAATTCAAATTATAATAGGAAAAGATTTGATTAGCAGAACTGAGTACTGATAGGGTGTATATATATTTATACTCGCTGAATTAGATTAATATACATAAAATAATATATATATATATATAATATATATATATATAATAATATATATATATATATTAAGGGCTATAATGGGGGACATGATACTTTATGTGCAAAAATCTAGTCATGCTAAGGTTTGATGTGGCTTTGGATAATTTTAATGGATGAGATACCCTTGGATATGATTACTTAAGCCATAAGTTAGGTGTGCGAGTCATCTTAGGACTCACATTACCTAACCAAAAAAATAAATTTCCTCCACCATATTTTTACAACAAATTTATATAGAGAGGTAAAGTAATTGAAAGCATAATAAATTTGATTTACCTTTTAGTATGAGGGAGGTATCTAAGTATGAGGTTAACATATGAGATATAAAAATAATATTATTGATGTTATATGATACGTAATTAATTTTACATGTTCAGTGACATGTAATATTTAAAGAAAAATATATAAATAACAAAACATAGTGTCAACTATAAATCAAATATTTCAATGTCCATATTAAATAACATAATTTTATATAAGAAAAGTAAAAAAATCTATATTTTCACTTGGTCACATATGTAATTTATTTAATTACATTAAGAGGTTCATTCTACAGTGTAGTATGATGGCTATATATGAATAGTTAGTTTTAATTTAAAACATTATAAAATATAATCTCATTCTCACTATGCTTGCTTGGTTTGTTGTCAATATTACTTCCTAATATAAAGGAGATGTCGTAATTAATATTAAAACCCAGTATGAAGGAAACATGATAAAAATATTTCACTTTCACTCTAGGGGATACAAATAAAATATTTCTTTGTTAAATTATTATAGAGATAAGGTAATTTAAAAAATTATTATATATTTTCCTTCTAAATATTTCAACATAAAACTTAAGTAATTTATCTAACTATCATGTTACCTAGTGTGTGTGTGTGTGTGTGTGTGTGTGTGTGTGTGTGTTAACTATAGCAAAATATTTCAATGGTTAAAAGGAATAATAGTAAAAAGTAAAAATAATTCAATTACTCCTTATTAAAATGAAGATGTATAATGTTTCAATTGTTAATATAAATTGATACACGTCATTTAAAAAATATTATTAATAATAAAAATATTCAATGTATGTCCTAAATAAAATATTTTACTATCTGAATTCTTTTAATTGATGTGATCTTGAATAGGGAGAGCGATTGACAGAAGAGCGGAAGACCAGGGTTGAGGGTTTCTGTGTGGGATTTTCTCCATGGACGGATGCAGAGGAGGGAGCTCCACTCCCTCCTACAGAGAGGCAGTGGCCAACAAGGTCAAGAAACCTCCAGAATCAGGCAGAGGTAACACGGAGGAAGGAGGAAAAAACAGGGAAGAGGAAATAGAAAGTAACAAGGAGAAGGAGAATGATGGCACAAAATACAAGGAGGAAAATGATAAAAAACAGGGAACAAAAGACAGGAAACAAAAGGGACCATGCAAGCCCAAAGCTGAAATCACTCCCAGAGTAATCTTAAATAACCCAGAGCTACAGGCCCACAGGGAGCACATACAGACTTATGTAATCATATGCAAATTCATGGGACTATGGCCCACTTAAAAGGCTTTAGAAACATGGATCAGATACCACTGGAAGCCTAAAGGAAGCATTTATGTTCATCTAGGATCCAAGGGATTCTTCATTGTGGTGTTTGCAAACATTGAGGACAAAGACAGAGTGATTGAAGGTGGGCCCTACTTCTATGCAGCAACAGGGCTCTATATGCGGCTGTGGAAGATGAACTTCGTGCCGGAGTGGGAAACCTTTACCTCAGTCCCAGTTTGGGTAAGACTCTATTCGCTACCTCTGGATTATTGGAAAATAGAATCACTAACAGCCATAGGCAATAAATTAGGGAGGTATGTCAAAACTTCTGAAGCCACAAGAAGGGGAAAATATACCTCCTTTGCTAGGATTTGTGTAGAGATGGACCTATCTGGAGCACTTTCAGATGAGGTCATATTGGAGGTTTATGATGAGGAATGGGTGCAGACCATTGACTACGAGCATATTCCATTTAGATGTCAAAAATGTCATGAACATGGGCACCTTCTTAGAGACTGCCCCCTCAGTAAGGCAAAGAACAAAAGCAAACCTAACACAATGAAAGAAACAGATGGATTTCACAAAGTAGCTCTCAAAGGTAAAAACGTAAAAAAAGGGCAAAAACAACACCAAAGTGGAGACCAAAAGGTGAGGCCAAATCAATTCCATGTTCTTGAAGAGGAGGAAGATACAACAGTTGAAAATCAAGAATGAAGGATGTATAAGATAACCAGGAGAAGGAAGAAGAACAAGATCAGGAACAGGTAAAAGAAAAATAGAAAGGGATCATGATGAGTGAATTAGAGATGGATATGGATAAGGAAATGACCTAGAGTGAGATGGAAATGGAAGACAATGAGTTACAAGATATTCTTGATAGAGAAAACCTAGATCTAGAAGGGTTCTTGAGTAAAGGAACAACGGGTGGCGTAGAATCTCCACCACTAGAAGAATGCAATCGAATAAAGCAGTTATTCTTATGGAAAACTCAGGCAAAGGGCTTGGCAGAAGAAAATAGCATTGAAAGACAAGGCAACCATGGAATGAAAGTAGTAAAAACAACTCCAAGATTAGCTCTGAGAAACCCAGGGAAAAAAAGGGGCAGAAAAAAGCAGAACGAGCTATTAATGGAATGTGGAAAGCTCATGATAGACTCGGGTAAGATGAAAGATCTAACTAGTTACTTCTTTACCAATCTCTAATTATGAAGTTTACAACTTGGAACATTAGAGGTCTAGGCAGCAAGAGAAAACAGAGAATGTTGAATAATAGAATGAAACAAGCAGCTCCGGATATAATTTTTGTCCAAGAAATGATATGCTCTGTTCAAAAGATAAGACACATCCATAGTAAGTGGCTCAGCAGATATAGTTTATAGAAGTCAAAGTAGAAAATATAGCAGGGGGTATCCTCATCCTCTGGAGTCCCCAAAAAATAGGTATTATTGATGTGGAGGCATCAAGGAATTAGTTATCAGTTGTTATACAGCCTGTAGGAGACAGGGACACTTATCTAGTAACGAATGTTTATGGCCCTCAAAGGTTAGATGACAAAATTAGGTTTATTGATTCCTTAGTGGACCTTCGAAACAGATTTGCAGGGCTACCATGGGTTATAGGAGGAGATTCCAGCATATTAGATCTCTCTTGGAGAAAAAAGGGGGTACAAGAGCACTAAACAAAGATTCCTCAGCTTTCCAAAGTTTTTCCGAAGACATGAAGCTGGTGGACATTGATAAAAACAATGGTCTATGCACATGTAACAAAAAAAGAGGATGAGATTCTCAGGTAGCTTCCAAGCTAGACAGATTCATGATCTTTGAAGAGCTCATGCTTCTATACAAGGAAATAATAGCAAGTATTCTTCCTTTTGGAGGCTTAGATCACTGGCTGATTCAAATGGAGATCAAGGGCATTGGCACCCCAAGAAACAAGTCGTTCAGGTTTGAAAATATATGGCTTTCACACCCAGATTTCATCAACAACATTGGAAAATGGTGGGCTGAAGACCTGCAGATTTAGGGATCATCTATGTTCCTGCTACATAAGAGATTAAAACACATCAAGCAGAAGCTAAGGGAATGGAACCATAAGGAATTTGGAAATATTTTCACAAGTAAAAAAACTATGGAAAACAAAATCCTAGAGCTCAATCAAGCTTTGATCAAGAATGGATTTGATAAAGACAAAAATGATCAAGCAGAGAAATATCACCAAGAATGGGAAATGTTGTGTAAACAAGAAGAAATTTTTTGGAAACAAAAATCTAGGGTTCTATGGCTACAAGAAGGAGAATGTAATACTAAATTCTTCCATAGATCTACCATTGCAAACAGAACTCGCAACAGAATCTCTTCAATCAAGGACAAGAATGGCCAAATTCATCAATCCCATGAGTTATATCCAGTGTTAGTAAAGCACTTTCGGGACATTGCCAAGGAAAACTTTTCAAGAAGAGAACCTTTCATTAAGGACTTAATTAAACACATACCTAAACTGGTATATAGAGAGGATAATTGTAATCTCAACAGACCTGTAACTGAAAAGGAGATCAACGAGGTCCTCAAGGAAATGCAAAATGGCAATGCACCAGGTTCGGATGGATTCAATGTGGATTTCTTCAAAGCCTACTGGAATATTGTTAAAAGGGATATTGTAGAGATAGTAGAAGACTCCAGGTGGTACAAGACCATTCTGAAAGCTCTCAATACCTCCTTTCTTGCCCTTATTCCAAAACAGGATAATGCACAAATGCTAGAGAGATATAGGCCCATCGTTTTATGCAATGTAGTCTACAAGATAATTTCCAAGGTTGTGGCTAACAGACTCAAACCCCTATTTCCCACGCTTGTCTCTAGGGAACAAACTGGGTACGTAGAAGGAAGACAAATTCTGGACAACATAATTCAAGCTCATGAAGTGGTTCACTCGTTAGCATGTAACAAGAGATCGGGTATGATTATGCAACTGGACATAGCCAAAGCATATGACAAAGTGAATTGGATATACATAAAAAAAAGTACTCACAATGTTTGGTTTTGATCATAATTGGGTCAGATGGGTCATGGCCCTTGTGATTTCATCTAGCTTTTCAATTTTAGTGAATGGCTCTCCTTCTGAACTTTTTCTCCCTTCCAAGGGACTTAGACAGGGAGATCCGCTCTCTCCTTTTCTCTTCATCCTCATGATGGAAGGGCTGGGGCGGTCCATAAATCATGCAAGAGTATTGGGAAGAATTCAAGGACTCCAACTTTCGAAGAATGGGCAAGTTCTAACTCATTAACAGTTTGTAGATGATACCATGTTACAGGGAATTCCACAGTTAAAGAAGCACTTGCTTACAAACAAATTTTGAATGACTTTGCTAAGGCTACATGTATGGAAGTAAACCTTTCCAAATCAAAAGTCTTTTTCTTTAACACTCATATTGCCATCCCAAAATTTTAGGCTTTCAAAGAGAATCCCTTCCCTCTAAGTATTTGGGAGTTCCTCTTACAGCTAAGCCCCGACACAAGAGTCTATGGGATCCATTGGCAACTAAAATGCAAGACAAGGTCAGGAAATGGACAAACAGATCTTTAAATTTTGTTGGCAGACTGGTTCTTACTAAAGCAGCTCTCCAAGCTATTCCAATCTTTATGCTATCAGCCCTCCCAGCTCCAATAGGAGTCTTACAGCAATTTCGAAATATTCAACGAGAATTTCTTTGGGGCAAAGAGGAAATAAGGAAAAAATGGGCTTTAGTCTCATGGGAAAATATCTATAAACCCAAGAACCAAGGAGGCCTAGGTCTGGACAATCCAGAGATTCTCAACAAGGCTCTAGGAGCCAAACTTTGGTGGAGGTGGGTTAAGGATCCTAAAGCTCAATGGGAAAGTATCTGGAAGGAAAAATATGCCAATGCTTGGCCGACTTCTGATATCATTCGTATGTCAGGAACAGTGAAAGGATCCCCCATATGGAACAAGGCCTGGGAGAACAGAGAAGTGGTTCAAAAAAATAGTTTCAGGGAAATTAGAGAGGGAGATCTGGCACTTTTCTGGGAGAACAAATGGCAACAAGAACCTAATCTACTAAAGGAAGAATTTTTAGGCCTCAATCATGAGATTGACAAACAAGTATTAGTAAAGGTGAAATACTTTTGGGAGAATCCACACAATGCAGGAAAGTGGAGAACTTGGAAAAAAATAGAGGGCGAAGAGGATAGGACCCCCAACAGTAAAGCAGAGTCCCTTAAGAGAATGCCGGATCAGAGAATAATTTTAGTAACTCAAGGGCAGGACCATCTGAGATTGGGTAACAACAATGAGGGAAACTTTAATATCAAGGAAGCAAAAGGTTTTCTCCTTGATCTGGAACCCCAAGCTCTAAATAAAACTTGGCAGAAGCTTTGGAGGCACAAAGGCTGGATGAAAATCAAACTCTTCATGTGGTTAGTTCACCACAGGAAAATTTTAACCCGGGACAACCTTAAAAAAAGGGTTATGCTGGGACCCTCCAGATGTCATCTCTGTGAGACCCAAGAGGAGACTATCGAGCATCTTCTCAACAGTTGTATTTTCATAGCCAAGATATGGGATTTTTTTACCAACATCTTCAACTAGTCTGATAGAGCCAAAGAAAGTATTGCTAATACTCTAAACAATTGGAGGAATAATTTTTTAGATAATGAAGTTCTCAAGTTTTGCTTTGGATATCTTGCCAAGTTTCATTATATGGAATGTGTGGAAATAAAGGAACAAAAGAATATTCAAAGAGGTAAAGACTGCCTCACATAGCCTGGTGGAGCTGATCTTAAAACAGCTTAAGGAGACAGTTAGTACCACAGTTAGGAATCTCCCCAAAAAACCTCCCTTAGTAGAAGAGTTAAGAATCCTCCAGCAATTAGACATGTAGGAGCTTATTCCTCAAGGTCTAGACAGGAAAACAAGCATTAGAGATAAGGTGGAGGAGTTCTGGCATCCTCCCCCTGAAGGATCTTTAAAGTACAACATTAATGGAGCTTCTAAAGGCAACCCGGGAGAGGCTAGCTTTGGGGGAGTTCTTAGGGATGATACAGGTAGCCTAATCTCCCTCTTCCATGGAAACTTAGGAAAAACCACTAACAACATGGTTGAACTAATGGCATTGGAACAATGCTTAGAATTTTTGATACAGAACAATTGCCAAAATGCCATAATAGAAGCGGATTCAGAGTTAGTCATAAACGTAGCCAAGGGAATCAGTAATGGAACAGGGTTGGAAAAGGTCAGAAAACACTGGAGGTTAACTTGGGTTCTCCATAGAATTCAAGTACATCTACAGGAACTTTGTACTCTCAGATTTATTCATGTGAGGAGAAAGGCCAACAAATTGGCAGACATCCTAGCCAACCAAGGTGTCAGCTGCAAGGACAACACAATTTTAAGGAGGTGGAACAAAATGGCATAGAGCAACCTGAAAAAAACTCTGTCATAACCAGGCGGAGGAGGACAAAGAAGGGTATAGGAGCAATATGATAGAATCCAACTAGGAATACTCAGAGGTCAGAGGGCTTCACAAGGTTGGACAAAAAGGTATACGATGGAAGGTAAGTCGAGGTTAGCAGTAAAGTTGACCACTATCAGAAATATTCTCAGTGACGGACGACAGAGTTTCTCAAACCAAAGAAAGAAGCAGCTAAAGCTTTCGCATCACCCAATTTATTCAGTAGCTGATGTCAAAACCACAACCGGAGTGGTTTTGAAGTGATTGCACCACTTTCAAGTTAAAGGTGGTTTCAGTTTTTTGGCAGCGATGCGATTCAGAGCATGACACGTGGAGGACGACCCGAACACAAAACCACTCTCATCGCTCTCTAAAGGTCGACGACTCCGGGCATGCGATTTTTGGCTTAGTCGTCTGATGCAGCAAGGGAAATCAACGCTCTAGATCAAACGAGCAGTTTAGTGGGGCCCGACGGTTAATATACTTACCTCTTCTTGGCGTGAGAGATATCTCGGTTGTTAGATCAAAGAAAATATCGAATGGCAACGATGGATAGTTGGGCAGGGTTTTGTATATGAGGTTACACATGGGGAGGGCTCATATCACCTAAGCTGCCCGATGATTTAACGTGGTTGGTTCAAAAAGAGTTGGGAGGGTAATTTTTGTGGTAAGGAGGGATAGGCTTTAGATATGCACTTTTCTTTGGCTTGTGACCTATAGAGTGAAGGAGTTTGTTCATATTGTAAATTTTATTTGGTTTAATGATAAGAAGGCACATCTCTTGCTTAAGCAAAAAAAAAATATTTTACTATCCAAGGTTAAGTAATATTGACATGTATTTAAAATTTTATTAATAAGAGAAAAATATTGTAATATGGGCAATATGCTCCATAAAAAAAATATTTTAATGTGCATAAGTAAAATATTTCAATGTCATTTATGGATATATGTATATGTTATATAAAAAATATATATATATTATTGTTAAAAAATTATAAAATACACCAATAGGGGTGGGTGAACAGGTAATACCAGACTATTTTTCTGATGGGCGATCTCATTCAACATGATACATACTAAGAGTTTTTGTAGCGACCGAGACATGTGGCAGGGGAAGGTTGGAACCATCGAGAAGGGGCAAGGTTGTTATGTATGGCAACAGGCGAGCATTATGGGCATTTTATACTAGCTAGTTATGGGGGGAAGGTTGAGCAATTTTAATGAGACATAGTATGCACAAGCATGCTACCTGTGAATTCCCTTTGGCCCGGGTGGTCTGATTTTGCTCGATGTTGGAGAAGTGCGGTCTCTCTGCAGTGGGAATATTAGATGGGGGACTTGTAGGATAGTGTGGGATCCACAACAAGGGTGTCAAGGTTGCTCATTGACTAGGCTTGCAGTGTCCAAAGCTATTATTAATGGTTCAACTCGAAGTGTGTTTCTCGTTCGAAGCCAAACGCCTCAAATTCTAGTCGGAATTTGGGTAAGCGATAGTTCACACCTGGTTTTTGGTTACCTCTCGTCCTACTTTTAATTAGTTCTCGGTGGTCATGGCCTTGTTTCTATTTTGGAACTAGCCTATTTTGAGTCACTGGGTCATCTTGATTTGATTGTTTTAGTGTCATTGGATCGGTTTGAGTATTCGGAGAGACGTTTCTATGCGAGCCTCTTTCGTCCCCAAATTTATCCTTTCTGACTGTTTGGAAGTTGGTAGTAATTTGGACCACGATAGGTACGAATTTGGTCTTGCTGAGTATTTTTCTTAGAGAACTTAGGGTGTTGGGGGGTCCTACATCAGGCCATTTGAGAAACTCTCTTGTCCTAGTGGCTAATTTGTGGTTGGAGGCAAATGCAAACATTATGGGAGGAAGGTGGTTGAGTACACTCTATGGTGGAATTGTGCTGGTTGGTGGGGTGGTAGTGGCTTGGATGTTCTAGTCTCTTTCCATGTCTAACATAGCGTGCTCATTGTAGAGATGAATTGTCAATAGGGTCATGCCCAATGAGGTGATGGCCGTAAAGGTTTATATGGGGAATGAGCTGACGAGGTGGAGGGAAGAGTCGATGAGGAGGGTGAGGTTTCCCAAAACCATGCCCAGTCACTGGGTCGGGTGGTTCAGGTGCCCTTGATCACTTCAGTTGCTGAGAAGTTTTGGGACATGCTGGCTAGAATTCACATTTTGCAGGAGAAATGGTATGAGGACCACAATGCAATCATATCATACATTAATGATCTTCAGTTCAACCGAGGGGAAACTTTGGAGTGTCTCACCTTCATTTGTAAGAGCTAACATAAAATCAACAAGCAACTAGATTAAATTGAAGCTTTTTTTGGCCCATATTGACTTCCATGTACATGAAGGTTTAGGCAGCCCAACCAACCATGGTGTTGTTCAAGCACCAAATCCTCCACTGTAAATGTCATATGCAAGTTGGTTTTTGGCGTTGTTAGTTTTTTGGAATGTTAGGCATTGTTGTATATGTAGTTCACTTGAACAATGGAAATATATTTTTTGTTTTTGTATTTCTCTACTAACTAACAAATCAAGTTGCATAGAACAAGGATGATATGGATTACAAGATGTACTTTTTTGACAATCTAATAGAAGTTTTTTTGATCGGCGAAAAAAATGGTCACTTAAATTTGCTCAATTTTAGTAGTAATTCACTTGAAATAATTATGGTGACCAACGCTTTTAGTCATGTAGTAACTAATCCCTCATTTTGTACTCATGAAAATATTTATTTCAAGTTACCATGCAAACATCATTTACATCAAATGTCTTAAACAATTACTCAAAATCACTCATACGTTCTGGCACACCATCAAAATTTACAACATCTTTAGATGAATGACAAGATGTAGATGAAGATGACCCAAGTTCTTCTCTTTCATCAACTAGTGCCCCATATGGGTCAACATGCATGCCCACCATTTCAGGTTTAAAAATTATTTGAAATATAAAAGACCAGTTTTCAATTTGTTTTCGAAAAAAAAAAATTATACACCCCAAGGATCAACTCGATTCATTAATTCAAAATTTGTGAAATAATTGAAAATTTATATTAAAATAAGGCCTATAGCAAACCTAATTGCACTATTATTAAATGTATTACAAGTGACTAATCATATCATATGCATTTAGGAAAGGAAATTATGCTTGTGATTTTACTTTCCAATAAGGCTTTGGTTCTCCTAGATCCCTTCGAGGAGAGTCACAACAAGCTCAAGAAATTTTTCTTTGTGGTACTCAAGAATAGTCAAGATAGCTACTTCCCGGAGTTCTCTCAAGCAATCGTCGAGCTAAATCACAACTCCAATTTTTGCTAGTCGTAATTTCTAAATTCAATGATAGTAAATCATAAAGAGAAAAATAGAAGAAAAGCTTTGATATCCAATTTTGGCTAGTCACGTTGTCTAAGTTTGACTGCACATACTGTGTGCAGTTGTGTCTACAAACTGAATGTAACATGATCACATTTTATCTCTAAATTTTCATTTTTTTAATTTAAATCCTAATCAAATCTAAGTACTCATAGGTGTAGTTGGGAACCTCCATAAAAATTGATTGAAGCTATTGGGCATATACTACGTTGTGAGCTGGCCAAGTGAAAATGTCGTAGGGTCTTTGAAGAAGAAAATGAAATTAAAAAAAATTAGTCTTGAGCACAATCACAATGGATACACCAATTCCTCTGCAATACTTAGTTCATCCTATTGAAGAAATAATTCAATGGTTGAACATATATGTGAAGGATTGGCGACATTTAAGAGGGACCCAAACTTTAGCAGTGGAAGGTCCTATCGAATATTAATTCCCTTCTCAAATAAAAACTTACAACTCCAACTACGAGCTTCCTATGACAACTAAACCATCACAAAATATTTTGACACTCCATTTGTTCATGTAGTTACAACATGCACATCATTGTATCACTATATTTAATAGATACTATAGTATTTAGATTCACATCAGCTCTTCTACTGTATGAAATTGCTTACAAACTTCTTCATCACTCTCCAACAACCGCAGGTGTAGCCCACCTTAACCATAGAGAAAATGACCTCAAACCACATATCTCTTATGCGTAAGAATACTTCCTTGACTACATTAGAAGTCGACCTGTAATTTATGATGGATCTAACCTGTCATTTCACTTGAAAACCTTAACAAATAGTGAGGCTAACCTATTTTCTAAATTTCTCAATTGTAGCCAATGGAATTTTGTTCAATGGAATCAACTTCCTTGGCCATTTTGCATTGGTGTGCTTTGGAAGCATTCTATCTAATGATTCTAACATGTAATAAATGTGACATTTTTTTTTTTCCAAATTTCTCGCTTCCTTTAGTGATTAAATTCAACTAACATTGTAATGCTTTTAATGACCAAAATGCATGTAATTGATTAATACCATCAATGCCATATTTTTGTGCACGCCTCTAAAACTAAGAATGTATATATCCTTAGATATGAGTTTTCACTAAAACTTTGGAATTTGAAAGCTAACCTTTAGTTACATGATTTGGAGTTTTAACACTTAACCAATCACTTGTTGCTGACAATCCTTCTTTGAATTCACAAGATTAAAGCTCAAGTCGTAGTAGTACTTATTTCTAGTTGGGTAACCCAATTCAGATGGTGATCTACAACAACTGGACTCTATTCTTCTTAATTTACCCTTTTTATATTACTTGGGTATATTATATTTCTTAATTGGGTTACTGCAGTATTCAATTTTTGCAAGGCAACTCCTCAAATGTTGCCAGTAATTTTTATCGTTTAGAGGTCTCATAAACCCAGTCAATGGTCTAACAAGGGCAATGCATACAATATCCATTAAATTTGAATTCTTATCACGTTGCATACTATAATAGGCTAAAAAATGGATCCTTTGACATTAATGACAACAATGACAACATCTCAACAAAATTATGTACTAAGCCAGATTATAGAGTTGCCACATGGAGGAGAAAATTGGCTTAAAACACAACATTTATAAGGAAATCCATGGACCTATTTTAGAAAGAGTTTAAGGAAAAATAAAAATTGGAAGATAATTACGGAAAATACTCAGTTAATGCATCTAAAGACGAGGTTAATTTCATAATACAAAGGTATATAACCCCATCCTTCCTTTCTATTTTTTTCTTGAAATTTCTAGTAAAAAAAACATATAAGTTGTTTCTTGCATACCTAGTCCAGATGATGAGGAGGTTGATGGGAGGAAGAATAGGCTGCAGAATTCTTCCAGTGACAAAAACGAATAGCGCCAACCAATCCAGCAAAAAAACCATTAAAAGATTAAAAACAACAGTAAAAAACCAAAAAATATGAAATAACCTCCATGCTGACACATACGATGTCGACAAATAAATTCCTCCAACACACCAATAGCATAGAAAATTCCTCCAACGATGAGAAAACAATAATGGTAAACTAACAGTGCATAAAATCTTTCTGCAGCATCAAGGTCGTGATATATATAAACATTAATTCGCGGAATTATTATTTCAACCGAATTAACAATTCAACCAAAAAAATTATTGTTGATCTTCCACCTCCGGCCAAAAATCCGTTTAATGGTTGGCGTTATTGTAAACGACAATAATAGTTCGGCTAAATTATTTTTGCTAATTTAGCTGAAAAAAATTGTTCAGCCAGAAAAGTGTGATTATGAATTTTTCAGCGGTGTTTCTCCCAAAAGTGTAACCCTACTTCACATGTTTACCCTTATATTTATATTTCATTTGATTCCTTCATAAATCTGGATCATAATGCTTAATGAACATGAGACATACATTCATACCTTTAAGTATCATTATTAGAACATGAATGAACTTTTAACAATAATAATTGTATTATATTATCCACATCGAGTTTCCATGCAAGTAGTCTGACATTAGACCGATATGAGCCATCACATAGAAATGATTATAAATATCATAGTTAAATTAGGGGTGTTACTAACCCCACCTCGTTAAAGGAATACCATCCCTACTGTTCTTACAAAAATGGAAAATCCAACAAAAAATTGAGCTCTATAGAAACGACTATTTTCTGTCAATTACATATTAGACAAAAAGGAGCACAATGCTTTCATCTTATCTACATGCTCCCTAGTTTCCTCATCTAATCCAATGTTCTTCCATTGCACCTTAACCTATGATATTACTCAATCACAAAGTATGTTCTTCATGTGGTCTAGGATACGCAAAGGTGCAGGTTGGAATTCTCTCTCAGGCTCCATTTGTATCACAAACCAATTAAACATGTTACTAGAAATGTGCACATACATTTTTAATAAGGATATGTAGAATAAATCATGTGTTTTGATGGTAGGATGCAAGGCTAATATATAATCCACTAGTCCCACTAGCTCAATAATCTAAATGGTCTACAAAACTTGGGTGCCAACTTAGAGCAAGACCCCATTTTCAGTGAGCTTCTTCTTGGTTTAACACAAAGATACATGTGATCCCCCACTTGAAATTTTCTATGCATTATTTTTTGATATGAATATCTCCTTTATTTTTCCTAATATGCCTTCATCTTTTTCCCCAATGTTAATATTCCATTATTCCATCTCCTTTAACATATCAGGTCCTCGTTGGGCATGTGTTATATTCTTTCCATGACTAGTCCTAGTCGTTGATATGTTGTATCAGGCACAACAAGGGCAAAAGATCCCCCCTGCAAGGGGTTCGAGGCGGTTCCCCAGGGAATTCTTTTATGTGGACCTAATAATGGTGTGGTGAACCCAAGGATGGTGAGAAAACCTACCCATGGTTTTGCACAATGTTGGACTAACTACCATCTGGGAATCGATCATGTGAACTAACCACCAACCTAGGAATGTGGGACTAGCTGCCCACTCAAGGTATTGGTGACGCTTTGGAAGTTTACTAATGCTTGGGGGATTTGGTGTAATTCCAAACCTCAACGTGGTATCATATCCTTGGCCAAGGTTTGATTCCCCCAAGTTATGTCGGAGGGCGGGTTGTTGGGATAACTGTCCCACCTCTGGGAATCGATCATGTGGACTATTCGACACCCTAGGAACATGGGACTAATAGCCCAATCAAGGTAATGGTAAGGGTTTGGAATTTTATTAATGTCTGCAGGTTTCAGTGTAATGGAAAACCTCAGCGGTCCAAGGGTCACCCTATTTATTGAATCATCCCAACTAATGGGTCCATTATACCTTTTTTCATATAGAGCCTCAAAGGGGCTTATATTTAGTGATTCATGATAGTCATTTTTTTATGAAAATTCAAATAAGAGAAGATATTACTCCCACCTGTTTGGTTGGTGCATCACATATATTCTAAGCATGCTCTCCAACACCCTATTCACTTTATCATTTTTGCCATATTTTTGAGGATGGCATGTTGTATTGAATAACAACTGAGTCCTAAATCCAATGAATAACACTTTCAGAAAGTTGGAAGTGAACTCGTCATCCCGGTTTGAGATTATGTTCTCATGTATTCCATGTACTCTAAATATCTCTCTCATTAATATCTGCACAATATCAATGGCTTTTTGGGTAGACTTAGCAAGTATGAAGTGAGCTACCTTTCTCAACTTTTCCTTCACCACCATGATGGTATCATGTTGTCTTGGTGTCATTAGGAATCTTGTGATGAAGTCCATGGAAATTACTTCCCATTTCCACTTTGGGATTGGGAATATTTGTAATAGTTCAGTTAGATGATCACATTTGACCTTCACTTTCTAACACTCCAAACACTTATAAACGTACTTTGTGACTTCCATTTTCATTTATGGCCAATATCACACCTTCTTGATGATGTAATCATGTGATGATACCTAAATCACCTAAATATGGTCTTTTATGAAACTCATCCAGAATTAGCCCCTTCAAATTGTCTATGCAGGATATAACCATTGGTCTTTGAAATTTAACATCCCATCATCTATGAGTGTGTGGTTCTTACCCAAAGGTCCATATAGATATTTTAAAAAAAATCACTTACATATTGGAAGTTTGCATTTACTAATGCCTCCTTAATCTTTTCCCTAATGCTAACATCACTTGTAAACGTGTGTTAAGCGCATCAATCATATTGTTCTCCTTACCCTTCTTTTAATTTGTCTCAAATTCAAATTCATTTATTATGGCTAACCATATGGCTTGTCTTGCATTCAACTTAGGATGGTCGAGCAAATATTTCAATCCCACATTGTATGACATCAACACAAACTTTCGCCCAATAAAGTATTGTCTCCATATTTTTAATGCATGAATGATTGTTGTTAGTTCTAATTCATGTGTAACATAATTTATTTTATTCTCAATTAACTTCCGTGATTCATAGAAAATTATGTGTCCCTCTTGCATTAGTACTTCACCCAATCCTTCTACAAAATCATCCTTTCAAATTAGGAAGTCTTTCTCTAGATCAACAATTCTTAAGATGGGTGCATGCATGAGTGGCTACTTGAATTTCTTAATGTATTTTGTGCACTAGAATGACCATTGAAACTTTATCCCATTCTACAAAACTATGAATGGTTGGATAATTTTTGAAATGTCTCAAATCAACCTTCGATAATATCCTTCCAATTGCATAAATGATCTGACTTTTGTGACATTTCTAGGTGTGGGCCATTCCATTAAGGATTTGATTTCCTTGGGATCCACAACTAGACATACTTCTCAGTTCACATACCTCAAATATTGATCCTAAGTATTAAATAACTCACACTTACGCACTTTTAATATAACTTGTGTTCCATTAATAATTGTAATACTACCTTTAGATGATCCTTGTGCTCATCTCTAGTTGTTGAGTAGACTAGAATATCATCTGTAAACAATAAAATAATCGTGTCTAGGTATTGGCTAAGCACATTGTTCATTAAGCACATGAACATGATTGGTGCATTTGTAAGTCTAAATGGCATGACCATGAAATCATAGTTCCCATATATTTTTCTAAATATCATATTATGAATGTCTTCAGTTGTGATCCTGACTTGGTTATAGCTAAACCTTAAGTCAATTTTTGAAAACATAGTATCTTCTCTTAGTTGGTCAAACAAATCATCGAGTCTTGGTAATGGGTATTTATTCTCTATTTTTGCTTTGTTCAACTATTGAAAATCAGTGCATTGATCGTAATGTGTCATCCTTTTTCTTAACAAATAGAACTAGTGCTCCCTAAAGGTGGCACATTGGGCATGATATATCCCTTATCTAATAACTCCTTTAGCTACAATTTCAATTCCATCAGTTCGGGGTTGCTCATGTGAAAGGTGTCTTAGACATTGGACTTGAATGAAGAATTAGCTCAATATAGAAATTGATATCTCTTTTTGTTGGTAACCTTGGTTTTTCATCTCGAAATACATCATTGTACTATTGTAAAATGGGGTGGTTCTCAATTTTGGTTTTGTTTTCTCTATCTTATACTACACTTTTCACCTAAATTATGAATGGAGTACACCCTTTTTTACCACATCTATTTTCTGGCAATTTTGAAATATGTCTAACCAAAATAGGTTTCTTCCTTCGTTACATTGTTCTTCCTCCACATTGATCTTCAAGGAATTCTAATAACTTATTGTAATAATCCTCCTTGTTCCTCTGGTCTACTAACCAGTCCATGCCAATTAATATATCATACAAATCTAGTGGAAGTATGTTGAGATTCATTGTTGTAGCCTTGTTATCCAATTCGAAGTGGCATGACTCCACTAATTCCATTAATCTCTTCCTAGCTCCCATATCCAACTAAACCATCCACAAATTGGTATTATCTTTCTTTCACATGGTGTAATCTTTTACAAATTTAGGGCTAATATAACTAAGTTTAGATCTTGGATCAACTGAAATTGAAATTGACTCGCTAATGGTATTTCCTTCCATGTCAATGTCTGAGGCCCGGTGATCTTCTTGTTAGTTGTCTAGCATAAATGCAAAGCATATTTTTAGGTACGTCGTTCACTATCATCACTCTTCCATGTTGTATAACCTTTTTTCATTCTAATTTTGTGGTTAGGGGCAATCACTTCGTAGGTGGTTTCCTCCATAGCTCCAATATTGAAATTTTTTTGTACCCCTCAACTTATACTCATAATGGTTTGGTTGTATTTGCTTTGTTACGAGGATGTGTCCATTGGAGTTCAACTTTGGGATGAGTGTGAATTTTCCCTCTTTTTACATTTGTGTATGCCCAAAGGATTTTGATCCTTTCCCTTTGAAGTTTCTCGAATCCTTCTTCTTCAATTCCATCCAGTTCTCAATATTTTGTTTGGATTGTTTGTAATGGTAACAAGTTTTATATATAGTATATTCCAATGTTCTAGGTTCATCAAACTCGATCTGGTCTCTGAATGACTTTCTTATTCTATCCACCGAAGGTGGGGGTATTTTTCTTTCTTGAATTCCTTAGGTGTTTGACTATTGTCATTCCTTCCATGTCGGTAATGTCTTTGAGTTTTCATTCTTAATGGTTTATCATGGTTGCATGCTCTTCTCTCCAAAGTGTTGCATAGAGTCTTAGCTCTCAAATTATCTTTGCTAGATTTCTTGTTTCTTTTTTATTTATTGTCTTCCACTCTATTAACTCCAAATCCATGCCTCTCTATTTAGTGGGGTTATTCCTGGACTTTTTTTTTTCCAAGTAGATGGCACTACACTTTTATTATTTTTGTCTTTATAAGCCTAACATGCTCTACATGATCATCATGTTCACTTCTGCTTGTTTATCATGAGCCCTAATGAAATTAATAGTGTGAAATGATGGTGTCGTGAATTCCGCGTGAAGAAAATTCCATTTTATGAATCATATGAATATTAAATTTGTTGAAAGGTAAATTCATTGAAGCTAATTGTTACCACCTGAGTTGAAGGCCAAAGCTATAAAGAATTGCGAGGTCACATGATAGCCAAGCCCAAATCTTAAAACAAATTATTGTAGGTCTAATTATAGAATACCATAGGCTTAGTGGAGCCCCACAAAGCCTTTTTTTTTGGAATTCATGGAGTCACACCCAAGAAGGGGCCTGCATATAAAAAATATATATATAAACGACATCCTTTTAAGCAATAAGGTTATAAAACCACTATGGCGAGACGTTAAGGAACAAGTAAAATGTTAAAGGAATGAGTCAATTGTTAAAATAATTTGTGTGAACCAACTTGGTGCTTTCAAACATTCAGGACATTCCAACTCCAAATAGAGAGGGGAAACCAAGCACTTTGAGGAACCACACATGAAGGGCAACCACAATAACTCATGGAGCCACGCACATTGAATGTCTCATAATTTCTTTGAGAATTTTTTAAGTGGAAATAGTTTTTGTTTTTGGAATTTGTTGTTGAATTCTTCAAAATAAATAGAGGTTTTGGAAGGAAAAACGGAATTTTTATTTATTTATTTGTTTGCTTGTCTGTTTTGTTTTGTTTCTTTTCTTCTTGTTTCTAAATAAAAAGGGAAAAGAGAGGTTTTGTTTGAAGGAAATAATACAAATTTATTTTATTATTTTGGAAATTTATTTGGAAAAAAGGGAAACATGTCTTTTGGGTAAATTTAGAAATCCCAGTGGAAAACCCAAATGGCAGAAATTTCAGAAAAATAAAGTTCAAAAAGGGAGGCAAAAAATTTGAAAAATAAGAACTCTAGTAGAAAGCATAAATTTTAAAAGGGAGGAAAACCTTAAGTGGAGGAACCTTGCAATAACCCACTAAATTTTTTCTTTTTAAGCTTAACAAAAATTTGAAAGAGTCCATGTAGGAATAAAAAGGCCAAAATTACTAATGTCGAGTTTGAGGTGGAGAAGTTCACCAGTAAAAAAAAAATTGCAATGTCGAAACTGAAGGTACGATATTTGTTGGTGCAACAAGGGTTGCACAATGAATTATATGGGATTAGAAAGAAACCTATTGGCACTATATATTTGGAATGATAAGAATTGGTTGTTTGAGCTCTCAGTACCATCAAGTTGTGCCTCGAAGATGAAGTTCTCGTCAACATTGTTGAAGACAGGTCAACAACAGGTTTGCGGGGAAAATTGTAAACTTTTTACATGACCAAGTATTTAAACAAAAAAATATATTTGAAGAGGAAGTTGTAAAGCCTTTGGATGAAGGGGAGCACTAAAAATGTAGAACACTTAAATATATTTAATATACTTATTTACCAGTTGCCTAATATCAAGGTCAAATTTGAAGAAGAAGATAAAGCCACTAATTTGTATTGCTCCTTCCTTGAGTCTTCAAATCATTTTGTGACTTATATCATTTTTATCAAACCAAATCCTTAGAATTTGATTCTATTGTGTGAGCTCTATTATCTGAAGAAGTATGGTGGAAGTCTAGCATTGAAACTTCCATGCCATAAGCTATGGTAGCCAAACGTCGGTCTAGGGAGAGAGGAGAAAAACCAAGAAGTTATTCCAAATCAAAGTCAAGAGCCAAGAAGTGTAAATCCAAATGTTAGTACTGCAACAAAACATAACATCTCAAGTGTTATACGGGATTTACGATTACGAACAAAAGTATCTCCCCTAGGTTTGGTGGCTAACCTAGAACAACAAAAAGAAAAAGAACCCAATGTTTTTCTTAAAGTAAGTAGATGAAGGGATGAAACCTACTTGGAATCTGCCATATGTTTCACTCCTTCTTTGGATTGAATGCTCCAATCCTATCTCCAAATGCAAAAATTAGAACCCACACAACCAGAAAACAAGAGCCAAGAAACTATGAGATCTATCTAGCATCATCTATCTACTTTATTCAATAGATCAACATGGTATTGAAATACATGAAATAAAGACATCACATATAGGAAAACAAATAACTCTTTGTATTCATATAAATGAAGTGAGTTACAACCATAAATAGGTGTCGATCTAGTAGAAGAGATCCTCTAAGTTGTTGATTTGTCCTTCCATTGTCACTAAGTGTACCTCCAATCACCCTAAATGCATGAAAGGATAACTCTCACAACATCAACATAGGGGTATAATCACTCTTCAAGAGCCAACCCCTTATATATGGAATGTTATAGATATATAGAGTGAGGTAAGTTGGGAGTTCTTATACTTTTACCAATATTAGGATTGAGATCCACTCTTGATAGGAGGATGAGATATAAGGATAAGGGATGGAAATTCCAAGGTAGGATAGGATAGGGTTCAAATTTTTTATCTGAGATAAATGGTTACAATAGATCCTGGAATTTTCTATAAATGGAGGCTTCGGGATTCTCTCTCTTTTTCCCAAATTTCTATAACCAATGTAGGTGCAAGGGGGAGAAACCTATAGGTGATCAACACATGTCACAATGGAGCAACATGTAACTGAAAATAGTCCAGCAAGAGGCCAGGGAGTGTTGGTCCTAAAACTGGCTCAAATGATGCAGTTTAGGGATAAAACTATGGGTAATGAGAGAGTCATGCATAGTTCTTTGTGAAATGATGATTTAAAGGGGGAATAGGACGTGAATGATCCAGTTGAGAGGTTGATTGGTTAGAAGAGACAAAATAGCTTATAAGAGAGTGCCCCCTAAAGCACAAAGTCATAAGTGATGACTGGTGACTGAAGATCTTTACCTTTTGACAAGTTGGGATCAAGAAAAACCAGTGAGATCATCTTCTGTTACAATACATTTACATCATGACATCCTTTTGTTGAGGGAGGCATACCCATAATCAACACATAAGCTAGCATTACATGTATAATGATCAAAAGACATGTCCATTGGTGATTAATGGTGGTCCCATGACTAGAATAATGTCATTATGATAATAGCCATCATACATAGTGATCTTGTATAATCTTGAAATCTCAGCCCATATGGAAAAAATTAGATTCGGATTCTTCTACGTCATTCAAATGACCAACCAACGTACAAGTCTAACCATGTGAATCAATGAGTTGAAGTCGAACATGACAAACACCATCTGATTGCTCGTCAATAATGTTGTTCGTTAACGAATTACAAGAGAATACACCAATGATGTTAATGGCTCTTAAGGTACTCAGGATACAATTATTATGGTTTGAATAAATGAGTTGATGCTTAACACCACACAGAATATTTCAGTCGATGCCAAAGATGATAACCTGTCACTGAGAGTGAGGACACTTTCCATTGATGTATGCAAGAACCAAGGTACTGAAGTGTTTCTAAGTCAACTTCCTGGATAATGTACTGATGTCGACAGGAAGCAACCCATCGCAAGAGGGCCTTGATGTATCCCCCCAACAATGACAAAAAACAGGTATCATGATTGAGGCAGAATGATGCTGATATGGAACTAGATCAGGAGAGGCAAACATGGAATGAAGGCTTACTAAATATTGCAACAATTATAAGTTGAATGACTTATCTTGAACACACTAGTGACACTAAAATGGAGTTGGAAGCTTTGAGTCAAAACCGAAATGGATATTTTGTGAAGGTATGATGAATTGAAAGACAAGCACATTACCCAACCCGACAACCATGAAGATGAAGTGGAAGAATGTCGTGTTCATGAGTGACTCGCAACCATTAGCAAATGGAGTACCCTTTTTTCCCAATTTCGCCAACAATATTGGTCAGTACCTCTTTATTTTTTAACAATATTGAGGAGGATCACATATGCTTGATCTCTAATTCCATCCTTCAGATGAATCCCTCTGAGAATATTTAACGAACCCAGAGAAGAATTGGTTTGGTCCCGTCAAGATCAACAAGTCAATCGTTGTTTGATGTTTTAACAAGTGCAGCGAGGGTGAAAACTCGGCTTCTTTTTCATGTTTATAGAATTTGAAAAATAGGTGAAAAATAAAACCCCAGATGTTCCTTTTAATAGTAGTCCCTTAGGTTCAAAAAGGCAGAAAACAATACCCAATAGAAACTCTTAATCATGTTTGACTAAGGTATTCCTTTTTCGTAGTTAGTCTATCTTAGTTTGGAAAAGTGTTAGACTTATGCTCAGTACACACATTTTGGTTTACTTTTATGATTTCTAAAATGCAAGTGCTTGAAAATATTTTCATGTTTTGGGATTTTGGAAAGAGCTAAAAGAGGACTCTAAGGGGTTCCTTTTTCGTAGGTTTAAAGAGCTCGAAAAAGAGGTAAAATGTACTTTTCGGTCAAAATAACATGTTTACAACACAATAAAATATGTTAATAGCTGTCAACCTGCTCATAACAACACATAAAGGATTAAACATACATGTTTCATAGTAAAAATGAATCATGACTAGGTCAAAACATCCAATATGAATAAAATAATGAAAAACATGACCATATATACTGAAAAATGATTGTTCATCTTTACCATTTCCTGTTTACCTTCAATAGCGATAGTTTTTAGTACTTTTTCCCTCGATATTCTGTAGTTGATTGCATCCAATCCAGTGGATCATTTAGAGTACCATTGCTTCTAGGTAGGAGCTAAAACCCTTCTCTTTCTTTCTGTGGTCCTATTTTTTGATTTCATGAAAACTTTGTGACTTTTTTAGGGCCCTAGGTTTAAAAAAAAATTCCCTAGAACCAACGCAGGCTAGATGGCCAAAAAGTGTGTTGCACCTAAGCAATCATATACTGTATGCATGGGTGAAACACTCTCATTTCCTCTTCTAGGGTGCCTTGGGTGAAAATCTAAATTTTTTTTCAGTAACTTTTCCTTAAAATTTGTCAAGTTTTTTGCATGAAAAGGATCTCTTGTTCATTTTTCAAGGATTCATCAGCATAAAATGGCTTTTGTGTGGAGAGAAAGAGAACATGAGGAATATGATTTGAATGCAACAAATGATCCTGATACCATCCAAGCATTAAGGAACTATGGATTACTGAAATTCTTCTGGCTTCATAGTATGAGGAAATAGATGGAATTGTTGAAATGCCTTATTTGATCATGGGATGTTCAGGAACAAGCGTTCAAGTTTGGGGAACATATGCTCAAGATAAAGGTAGAATATATCTAATTTCTTACAGGTCTATCCATAATGGGTGCCCCCATATCTCTCAGAGGAGGGAGAAGTGGTGGGGAGACAGTGAAATATTATATTGCCACTTATTGCAGACCTCGAGCCCAGCCAAAAAAGGATGGAAAGATCAATATAAAATATGTGACCTAGTTACCTTTTCGAATGATCCTATTCATTATCTAAATATTGGCATACAACTCAACATTACATGTAGCAAGAAAATCATACATGCAATATGGGTTGGAGTGTCTAGAGCCAACACTCTTCAATTGGGGAGAGGAAGTTTTGGTCAATATTAAAGAACAATTGTTTAAAGCAAAAAAGGGAAAACTAAAGAAATTTGGATATGGTGTGATATTATTTTCCTTTGCATTAGAGGGGGTTCCATTACTTCAACCTCAATAGATTACACTCGAGCCTATCGATTTGAGGGTGCCATGGATGAGGAGGTGGATAGATCATATGTCCCGACATGCCGGGTAGTTGGCGATCATCTTTTCACTAGCTTTCTTTGGATGGTTCCGCAGACATTTTATTATCATCAATGATTATCCTTACGAAGGCATGGATTTTGGTGATGACCCTGAGCTCGTGCTTCCTGAGGGTGAGGAATGGGGTGATTCAGGAAAGAAATTTTAACCTTATAAGTTTTAAAAGTTTTACAATTTTTTTGTGTTTATTGATGTTTCTGAGACTAAACTATTGATGTTTCATGCAAATGTAGGACTAGTTCGACCTATTGGTGCTTCATATATATGTCATGAGGAGAAACAACAAGAGGAGGAGGCAGTAGAACTAACACGGGTCACTATAGCAAGATGGGATATGCTATGTGATCCTGATGTAGCAGAGGCCCTATCAGAGGTAGAGTGCCACATGGATGGGCTAACACATGGGATTGATGAGACCGCGGTCGACCAGATTCCATTGGGACTTCAGTGATACACTATAGGAGTGCCTAGTCATATTGGTCAACTACTGCACAAGATGACTCGTGCAATATCATTTTATCATGAGTACTTTTGATTTGTCTACTTAGATCTTTGCATGTATTTTTCTATATCAACAATGTATGCCATAAGTGTCTCAGGCAAAAATTTTGTAAAACCAAATTCAATATATATATATATATATAGTGTTTTTGGGTTTCTATTGTATTTTCAATATGATGTGATGTGAATTGAAAATTAATCACATTCATTGCAAATTTTTATCTAAAACATGTTTGGCTAGGGCATATATCAAATTATGTGTTTAGATTTCTAAAAATATGTTCATATTTTATGAAATCGAAATATATTTCTAGAATCTAAACTCTTAAAACCATTCGTAAGATGGTGGAACTTATAACTGAATAGACACTAGCAAGTTGTAGTACTATGAGTTGTGAGTCAAGTTTGGCAACTAAACATTAGATACCATGTGCAATAGAATTAGACAGTAGCTTGACCACTATGTTATACTTAATGATGTTATTGGTGGAGCGACCAATAAAAATCCCTTGCAGACTCACTAACTCACCATTTGGAGCAAAGATAGCCCATGCTATGGAAGATAGGTTCCGAGTACTACCACTATCACCATCAGCATAATCGATAAAATTTTCAAGGGATATCAACATCTACAAAAAAAATGTAAAAGGGAAGCAACAGAAACCATCTGAAACTATAAAAAGACACACTGCAAACACACTCAATTCACCTATAGACAAACTTATGTAGACAGTGAAATTACACTTGAGATTAAGCATAGTATTTTTTTAGGTACAACCCATTTCTAGGTTGTGTCAGGGGAATTCCATCAAAATCGAATAACTCATAGGCCCCTTTTGCAAGGACTTGCTTGAAAATGTATGAACCTAATCACATGGGTTGAAACTTTCCTGGACCTAACATATCAGACTCCTAGTCATGTAACAGAACAAGGTCTCCCTCTGAGAAGACATGAGGCTTGACACTTTTGTCATATTGCACCACTATGCATATTTTATGAGTTTCATTAGATATAGAAACATTGCGTCGAGTTTCATCTAAATGAGTCAGATGTAAAAAAGGACCCTTCCAAGACCTTTTACTTTTTTGATGTGTTAAATTTCATTTTTAAAAGAACATAAATGAATACATGTGCATGTTGTAAAGAAGAGGAACATTGCAATCATCAACAACATAAAAACATAAGCCATTGATAATGGAGTTTGTCCAGGAGGGACTACGTCTCCAAGCCCTAGTGTTAAGATGGTGTAGGGCATTGTATTAAGTGTTTTCAATAGGGATGATGTACATAGAGGTGATGTCGTTATCATACAATGAAAATGCCCTCACACAAGAGTGGCTCCAAGAGATGTTCCACTACAGGAACTCTCAGTCAAAAGACTCCTATCAGTATGACACAAACTCATGCATGATGAGCATCCCGCTAACATGGCATAAAAGGGATCTCAATGCAAACATTCATGACAACAATATGAGTATCTCATCAACATACACCAAAGGGATCTCAAAATAAAACATGATGAATCACAACAACAAGTACATCAAACAGATGATTCCACATCACATCAAGCAGGAAAATTGAGTAAGAAACAAGATCCCACATCAAGCATCAAACAGGGATTGATGCAGCACAATTCATAAAGAAGAAGTACATGAACACTGCATATACGTCACAACCAAGGGCCATCTAAAGAAGCATATGTCAAACTACTGAATCTGCTTGGACCATCGATCTCACGACATTGAATCACATGAAAATGGCTGCTTGCACATGAATGATGACACCTACACTCCACTTAGAAAAGTGGTTGAAGAATAGAATGAGAAAATGAGAAATTTGAATACACCATCAGATTTATGGTGTTGAATAGTGCAAAATCGACTATCCAATTTTTGAATTCTGAAAAATTGAGAATCTGGGGCTCAAGGAATCTTTTAAATTCCCCCCAGATTCCTCAAATATTCCGCTCCATGGGTGGACTGGAAATCTACGACTCATAAGGTGGTTCTAAGATTGCCATTCCAATCCCTGTGGAAAACCATGAAAGATGACTATAAGCTTGACTATATTCCAACATGAAGAAAAATTACCTCAGGAAAATTTCATGGATCATGGTTCCACTCCTAGTTTCTGCAGTAGTCATGTTTCCACCCTCATACTGAAAAATGGATGAAAAATGCAGAACTCTGATGGAGACAAGGACAACACCATTGCGTGCACGACGTTGAGAAGTGCTGAAACCATATAAAATTTGTCAAAATCTCACAAAATAAAATTCGGCCCTCCTGCAAAATGTTTCCTCGAACTACGTGCACACCTCCCCCCTTTGGGAACACTAACAAACTATGTTTAAGTATAAAATGGGTGACATATTTCCCAATAAATCTGTTATGGTGCATTGGTTGGAGATCTGTTTAATAGGGAAGAGGTCAAGCGGTCAAACCCCGCCTCCTCCATTTTTATACATCGAAAGAAATTAAAAAAAAAAATTAACAACGCTTTTTTAATTGTTTTATGGGTTGGGTCGAGCTCACCTTGGGCAGCCCACCCATTGTACTCGTTGGCTCCACACATTGTGTGTTGGCGTATTGGTTCCGTGGTGTGGGGTGGCGGGATCATGGCTACTCACCCCAGTTGGTCATTGATGGATCCGTGGGAGGGGTCGGGGGTCGTGGCCCGCCCCTCCACCAAACTTATGTGGTTATATGGGTTGAGGGTTGGTGGGGTTGGTGGCCCCCACCCCATTTTTTTATATTTTTTTGTTATAATAACAAAATGGTTTTTTTTTTTAAATTTTGTTCTTAAGTCGTAAGAGTCTTTTTAACTAGGCCACAGTTTCACCCGGAATCCGACCAGATTTGGATGAAATCTGGTGGCTAGGTTCTATCCAAATTGTGGCCTCCTTAAGACTACCTAGTCAACAAAAAGTCAACCCAACTTTGGCTACTTTTAACTTCCTCATCCGGACTCGGATTGACGAACCATTCGCACTGCCGTGAACAGGACGACGAGATCTACACTCTGGTCCTAGTTCGAGCATAATCCAAACATTTTGATTTTTGAGCTTTCATAAGCCCTCTTTGTCCTTTGTGTGTCCCTGAAGCCACCTGGATCAATCCTCCCCACTAAGGAGCTTTTGGTCCTCCAAAAGCATGAAAAACAATCTGCAATTTTTTTGTACCTTATCTACATCTCAAGTGTCCTAGAAAGGTCTCGCTTCCATCTCCTCCACCTTTGTTCTGTGGAGCCTTAAGCGATGAGTCGACACCTGCTACTTCTGCAACCTGTAGTACATTGTTTTGAAAATTACATGCTTGAATTTCATGACCAACTAATGAGCCAAGCGTCCCATACTTGCCATGAGTGTATAACACATACTCGGTGGTAAAGTTTACATCAAGATGGATGCAATACCCTAGCTACAACAACAAGGTGAACCTATCATTGTTGCTTCAACAAGTGATGAAAACACATCATCACTGCAACACATGATTTAGAAAAATAAGGCCAAAAACTATTGTTTTTCTTCGATAAGTGATCCAAAATGGATCCTAAACACCCTCTAAGTCTTCAAACATTCAAAACTATCGCATAATAAGAACCTTTAAAAATGGCAGATTACACTATCGAGAAGCAAAAACATGAAGAAAACAATGAAATTGAGCCTATTGGAGGCTTAAAACAAATTTGCAAAGGAGGTGTCAGATCTGGCCGATCAACGGTCCAGATCCGATCGGCATATACTAATTGGTGAAGGTAGTTGAAGCTTATTGGAGGTGGCCATATAAATGTTGTGATAGCGATCAACGAGGTTATAAGAGGACCGTCAATCAAGCGCGTAGATCGATGACCTAGGTTAACCTACCATATCGCATTGGCATATTACAACGGAGCGCTTACAACGGCCTAGGCGCTTATGCGATATGCGATTGCGACAAGTCGCATCACAATATCGCATTGGAGCAACAAAATGGAGCAGGCCCGATGCATGCGACTGCAATAGACGGAGCCTACGGGATTATAAATGAAAACACATATATTTTGAGTTCCAGAAAACAAGGTTTTCCTTTGTATTTCACGTTTTTGTTAAATAAACGAAAAACCAAAGAAATGTGAATAAAGTGATGAAACTGGATGCAAAAGGGCTTATACATGCAGGTGTATATGTTTTGAGATCCGAAACAAGTGAGATTTCATGTGGGTCGTAGGTGGTAAGTGGTTTCAACAGGGCTCCCCCCGATCCCATCCACTGGCTGACACATGGCGTGAGAAAACTGCCTTTTTCGGTAGGTAATATCCGTACGCCTTCGATGCTAGAAATGAATCTCAGTCATTGGATCAAGATCCCTCAGATCAATGATGGAGATGCAATCACGATATAAAGGTGGACCCGGTAGGAATATAGTGTAGATTTATGAATATTTGAAGTTCGATGAATAGTGTTTTGGTAGATTTTTCCGTGTTTTACGGTGTTTCTCTGTGTAAACAGAAAACACTATTTTTGTTGATTCCAAAGGCCCCATGGTCCCTTCCATTGTAGAACAGGTGGCCACCTTCCCTAAAGATGTTATGCAATGATTGCTAACGCTCAGAAGGGGATTCGAGCGGACAGAGGCCGAGAGCCAGAGAGCCCAAGAAGGGGAAACGAACAGACAACGCTGATTAGCCTTAAAGCCATAGACTGACAGAGACAGAAGGGAAGCAGTACTGAGACAGAGAGCAAAAAAAGATAGAGAGTCAGCGAGGAGAGTCCGTGTAGTCATAAAGACTTGGGGGATCCAAGTAAAGCCTTGTTGTTTTGTATCTATTGTGTGAGACTCAAATTAAGCTCACTTTTGTAAAACTTTGTTTTCAAAGACATAATAGAGAGGTCACCACTGAAGGCTGGACCAAGAGATGTAGCCCAGGAGTGTTGGGTGAACTCCTTGATTAAACTTGTTGTGTTATGTGTGTTGTCTATTATGTTTCTTTAACTACTTCATTATCTATGTTATTCAAAATCTTATCGATCCATTGCACTAAGTAATATAGACAAATCCATGCACATGAGTTTGTAATACCTTAAAAGTAATCTAAGATCATAATTTCAGATCAAGTGGTCTCAGAGATTTAGGTTTGCTAAGGTTAGACAAGCTTGTGCTGGATTGTTGAATGCTAACTAGGTCAAAGCTCAAACTAGGAGAAGGAGAGCTTGTTGAGACTAATCCAGAAATTGGATGAGTCTATCCTCGAAGGAAAATGGCAAAAGAGATTCCATTGGAATCAGACTCTCAGTTCATGGAGAGTTTCATGACCATGAGAGCCATGGTGGGAGAAATGTATCGGGAATTTAAGAAGGATCGAGGTGCAAGCACCTCAACACCTGAACAAGGCAAAGGAGTAGAGGAACCTCTTCTATTTTCTCATTTAGAAGGCAAAGGGAAAGGGTTAAAGCCTCCTCCATCAACTCCTCCTTCTAGCCCTGAAAATAAAAAGAAGAAACATCTTTGATTAAATTAGATGTAGAATTTGATTTTCCAATCTATGATGGAGAATTAAATGCAGAAAAGCTAGATAACTGGATTAGACAGATTGATGTGTATTATAGGGTGCAGAACATCGATTCAGAAAGGAGTAAGATTCATCTGGCTAGCCTTCGCCTTAGAGGAATTGCCCTAGTGTGGTGGGATGGAAGGACACAAGCTGATTTGAAGAAGCATGGTAAAATTCTTTCTACTTGGAGTGAATTTGTTTTGCCATTAAAAAATAATTCTATCCACTAGCTTATATGCAACAAGAAAAGATGAGTTCAAAACTCTTCACCAATTAAATGGGCAAAGTGTACACAGCTATACCCACAAATTTAGAAAAAGAGCTTTAATTCTATGCATTTCTCTAGACTCACCTAAAACGTTGTTGAAGTATATAGGTGGTTTGCATAGCTATTTGAGGCATACCATTCTCATGTTTAACCCTACTAGCATAGATGAGGTATCAGCTCAAGCTACACATCTAGAGGCTAGAAGCAAGAATGTGAATCCAGAGATTGTGGGATCATCAAAACCCAATGCAAGAAAGAACAAGGAAAAGAAGAAGTAGAAATGGAAAGAGAGGAAGGAAAGCGTTGTACAGAAAGACAAACCTTCATGCACTCATTGCAAGAAGGATGGACATAATGATGCACATTGCTAGTCTTTGCACCCGAAGCTGAAACCCAAGAAGTTTGATGGTAAGAAGAAGAAGACTGTTGCTGCTATTCAAAAATATTTGGGGTCAGACTCAGGTGATGAAACAATAGCCACAACCATAGGTATAAAAGGTAAAAATTCTGAAGCATCTACTAGTAATTCTGCACAACCTATTGATAATGAAGAAAATGAGAGGAAAAGACATGAGATTTTTCATATTAGAGTTATTTCCAAGCATCAAAAGATTGATACTTTATTTGATAGTGGTTCACAAGTAAACTTGATTTCTGAAGCAATTGTACTAACCACACCTCACAAGAAGCCATATCCATTAGGTTGGGTATGTGATAAAGCAAAGCTACAAGTGACTAGACAATGTAAACTTAGGTTTGCTTTTGGATCAACATTTGTAGATGAGGTTGAGTTAGATATAGTTCCCTTGGATATATGTGGTATTGTTTTAGGAAGTCCTTACTTGTATGATAGAAAAGCCATTTTCTATAGAAATGAAAATAAGTATCAACTCACAAAAGATGGAATAGAATATATTGTAAGAGCTCATTAGCTCAAAAATAACTATGCTCTCATTAACTCAGGGTAGATGAAAAGAATTGTAAATTCATGCAAGCAATTTTTACTAATGGTTGTAAAGGAAAAGAACCTTGATAAAACTAATGTATTTGATTCAAGGCTGTGATGCTAAATAGAAAGCTGATTTAGAAAAAGTTGTTTCAGAATATGATATCCTATTTCAAGAATGTAGAGGCCTGCCACCCAAAAGGGGAATAGTACATGATATTCATTTGCAGCAAGATGCTCCATTTCCTAACATCGGAATATACAGGTTATCCGCTTTATAAAATGCAAAGATCAAGAAGTAGGTACAGGAGCTACTCGATAAAGGGTTCATAAGACCAAGCAAATCACCATGTGGATCTCCAATCGTGTTGGTGAGAAAGAAAGATGGTTCCTAGAGGATGTGCATTGATTACAGAGCACTGAATAAAATAACGATCAAGAATCGTTATCCTCTTCCTTGCATTGATGATCTATTAGATCAGCTAAAAGAAGTTGTTTACTTTTCCAAGTTAGACTTGTGTGGTGGCTACCGTTAGGTCAGAGTAGTAGAACAAGATGCATGGAAGACTAATTTCAAAACAAAGCAAGGGCTGTATGAATGGTTGGTTATGACTTTTGGCTTAACTAATGCTCCTGCCACTTTCATGAGAGTTATGAATGATGTACTCAGACCTTTTATTGATGATTTTGTAATTGTATATTTAGATAATATTCTGGTTTTTAGTAAAACATGGGAAGAACATTTGAAACATGTAAATCAGACTCTAGATGTTTTTAAAAGAGAAAATATCTATGTTAAGTTATCAAAATGTGAATTTAGCAAAATATCTTTAAATTATTTGGGTCATATTGTAGGGGGTGGTGAATTGAAGATAGATCCCTCTAAGGTTGAATTCATTGTGAACTGGCCTAAACCCAAATCTACTACATAAGTTAGAAGCTTCCTAGGAGTAGCACAATATTGGAGAAAGTTTATTGCTAACTTTTCCTTGATTGTAGCTCCCTTACATGCTTTGACAGGATTGAACAAGGTGTTTCAGTGGGGAGGCAAATAGCAAAAAGCCTTCGACACCTTGAAAGAAAAAAATAGTACAACACTAGTACTAGCATTGCCAGATCTTCAAAGACCATTTGAGATTGAAACAGATGCCAATTACTATGCCATGGGAGCAGTGTTGATGCAACATGGTAAACCCATATGTTATCATTCTGAGACATTTAATTCTGCAGTAGTTAATTATCCCGCATATGATAAAGAATTGTATGCATTAGTGTAGAGTGTGAAAAAGTAGAAACATTACCTATTGGGCAAAGAAACAATTATACATATAGATCATCAGCCACTTCAATATTTGCACTCACAAACTAAATTGCAGCAATCAAGACACTATAGGTGGATGGGGTTTCTACAACAGTTTCATCTTGTCATCTGATATAAGAAAGGAATACACAATAAGGTTGCAGATATGTTATCCAAACCAATCATAAATGCATCTATTGTACTTAATCATAACTCAGTATTGCATGAAAGATACATTGAACAATATGCTCAAGATGTAGATTTTAAATATGTATATGCAACAATAAGTCATGGCAAACAAGTAAAAGAATTGGATTATCATGTTAAGGACCAACTCTTATATCATTTGGGAAAGTTATCCATTCCTCAAACTGAAAGATTTAATATAATCTGAGAAGCATATACTTCTCTAGTATTAGGTCATTTTGGGGTAAGTAAAACAGTTGCATAGCTACAAAGATTCTGCTACTGGCCAAGAATGCATTAAACCGTTTTTAGATATATTAAAGGGTGTATCGTGTGTGCTAAAAGCAAGCTCATCAATAGAAAACTAGGCTTATACACTCCACTTCCAGTTCCTTCTCATCCTTGGGAAAGTGTTTCCATGGACTTTGTTGGGGGATTGCTAAAATCTAGAAACGTTCATGATTATCTATATGTTATTGTGGACAAGTTCAACAAATGTGTATTTTAATACCTTGTAACAAGCAGATTACAACTGAACAAACAAAAAAGTTGTTCTTTCAGCTTGTATGGGTTCATTTTAGGTTACCCACTTCTATTGTATCTAATCGAGATTCCCAATTTGTTGGGAAGTTTTGGTCAAGTCTATGGGAGTTGATGGACACCAGATTGAAGAAGAGCACAACATTTCATCCACAAACAGATGGCCAAACAGAGGTGGTCAACAGGACAATGATCCAGTTGCTCAAAGGCTATTGCAGCAAGCATCCCAAGCTTTGGGATGAACATTTATGTTATGTGCAACATGCTTACAATCGTGCTAAACACCCTTCTACACAGAGATTTCCTTTTGAGACTTGCTTTGGTTTTACACCAAGGTCTCCCTTGGATTTTGTCTTTAGTAAAGACATAACAGTCGATGGACATAGTGATGTGGACAAAGCAACCAAGTTCATCGAACATATCCAAGAAATTCGCCAAGTAGTGCAGGAACAACTGGAGAGAAGCCATGCCAAGTACAAGGCAAGGCATGATAATTATCGAATTGAGCATAGCTTCCAAGTTGGTGATCAAGTCTAGCTATACATTAGCAAAGACAGAATGCAAGGTGAAGGTAAGAAGCTGAAGCCAATAAGGTATGGGCCTTTCAAGATACTTGAGATTATTGGTGAGAATGATTTTCGCCTTGATTTTCCAGCTTACATGTCAATCTATTCAGTAGTTAATGTAGAGAACATAGACTGTTTAAACCTTCATTGATTGAAGATCCCGAAGAGCAAAGTCAGTTGCCTTCTATTGATGATCTCTTGCTTGAATATCTCAATGAGTTGTAGGAAGACATAGTTTTGGACAGGAAGGTGAGAACTACGCGCAATGGGGATGTTGAGTACCTGAGAATTTGACTCAAAGGTTTAAAACCAAGCAGTGCAAGATGGATAGAGATTGAACAAGTGACAAAGTTGTATCCTCACTTGATTGATGCTTAAAAACCAACTTTTGGTGGTCCAAAATCTTTTTCAGTGGGAAGGCATGATCCAAAATGGATTCTAAAGTCTTCAAACATTCAAAAATATTGCATAAGAAGAACCTTTACAAATGGTGGATTACACTATCAGGAGGCAAAAACATGAAGAAAATAGTGAAATCGAGCCTATCGGAGGCTTAAAACAACTTTGCACAAGAGTTGTCGGATCTGACGGATCAATGGTCCAGATTTGATCAACATATTGTAATCGGCAAAGGCAATCAGAGCTTATTGGAGGCAGACATATAAATTTTGCAATAGCGGTCAACAGGGTCAACAAGCACCGTCGATCAAGCACGTAGATTGATGGCCCAGGTTAACCCGCCATATTGCATCAGCAGATTACAACGGAATGCCTACAACGGCCCAGGGGCTTATGCAATATGCGATTGCGACAAGTTGCATCACAATATCACATCGGAGCAACACAAAGGAGTGGGGCTAATGCATGCAATTGCGATAGCCAGACCTGATGGGGTTATAAATGAAAACACATATATTTTGAGTTCCGGAAAACATGGTTTTCCTTTGTATTTCGTGCTTTCGTTAAATAAATGAAAAACCAAAGAAATGTGAATAAAGTGATGAAATTGGACCTAAAAGGGTTCATACATGCAGGTGTATATGTTTTGAGATCCAAAACAAGTGGGATTTTGGGTGGGCCATAGGCGGTAAGTGGTTTTGATAGGGCTCTGCCCAATCCCATCCACTAGCTGACACATGGCGTGAGAAAACTACCTTTTCGGGTGGGTAATCTTTGTATGAATTCGACGTCTGAAATGAATCTCAGCCATTGGATCAAGATCCCTCAGATCAATGGTGGAGATGCGATCACGATATAAAGGTGGACCAGATATGAATATAGTGCAGATTTATGAATATTTGAAGTCTGATGAACAATGTTTTGGCATATTTTTCCCGTGTTTTACAATGTTTCTCTGTGTAAACAGAAAACACTATTTTTGGGGATTTAAAAGGCACGATGGTCCCTTCCGTTGCAGAACAGGTGGCCACCTTCCCTGAAGACATTATGCAATGATTGCTAACGCTCAGAAGGGGATTCAAATGGACAGAGGTCGGGAGCTAGAGAGCCTGAGAAGGGGAAACAAATGGACAACGCAAATTGTCTTTAAAGCCACAGACTGACAGAGACAAAAGGGAAGCAGTGCTGAGATAGAGAGCAAACATAGACAAAGAGTCGGCGAGGAGAGTCTGTGTACTCAGAAAGACTTGGGGGATCCAAGTAAAGCCTTGTCGTTTTGTATCTATTGTGTGAGACTCAAATTGAGCTCACTTTTGTAAAACTCTGTTTTCAAAGACATAATAGAGAGGTCACCACTAAAGGCTGGACCAAGAGATGTAGCCCAGGAGTGTTGGGTGAACTCCTTAATTAAACTTGTTGTGTTATGTGTGTTGTCTATTATGTTTCTTTAACTACTTCATTGTCTATGTTATTTGCAATCTTATTGATCCATTGCACTAAGTAATATAGACAAATCCATGCACATGAGTCTGTAATACCTTAAAAGTAATCTAAGATCTTAATTTCAGATCTTCAACATACAATACCAAATAAGACCAAACATCATTGTTGTTGAACAAGTGATGGAAAACACATCATCACTTTTACATTTTAAAATGCAACAAATGATTCACAAAAGCACGACCATGAAACGACAACATGTCTAGAAACCATTTTTCATTGAGCAATGTGAATGGGTCACCTCCTTGTGGTGGCTTGGCTTGTTAAGCAATTGTTTCACCTGGTTCATGCACAGATGCTTTGCTTTTAAGGCGTTGCTCTGGATGGAGCCTCCAACAAGTGGCTCTTTGATGGCCACTTTTGTTGCCATGACTAAAATAGGTTTTCTTCCACTAGATCTGCTTAACATGTTTCTTTACCTACTGTTGAGAGGGTATTTCAAACATCATCCTTTTGTGTGCTACCATTCTTTTCCAACACTTAGAAAATGTATGGTTATGCAATCCACAAAAGGTACATTTTTTTCGATTCCATGTTTTACATTCATCTCTAACAACATGATTACAATCAAAATGAACATTTGAATATTGAAACTGGTTATACCTTTCCTTGCCGCCTCTGCTGAAAATATGACGATGAGAGCTTGCCTCAACTCTTTCCCTGCAATGGAAACTGCCATGGGATGATGGGGATGTGTTCCCATCATTCTCTTTCCTTGACAATTTTGACGATGTCTCAGAATAATATGACACCTTTGAGCCTTCTCCCTAGTGTATCTTGAGCCAGCAAATTGAGGTCTCTGCACAACCTCCAATGGTTGAGTTATGCCTTGGTTATTAACACCAAGTTCTGTTTCCTCCTCGTGCCTCATCCTGGTAAGGAGCCTGATGTTTGTCCTTGTAATTGGGATCTCCAAATCTCCCACAGAAATCATACTATGTGAAGATGAAACCAAAAGAAAATCAACATCTTTTACCTCCTCTATCTTTTACCTCCTCTATCTTTTCTGTTTGAAGATTATGTTTGTTATGCTTCAGTTCTTCCAGGACCTCTTCCGTGGCTTACAACTGAAGATGCAATCGCTCCTTTTCCTCTGTCTCTTTCTGAAGAGTTTCATACATGATTTCCACCCTTTTGTAAATGTTGAGCATGGTCTTGTACATCGCTTTTTCATCCTCTGTCGTTGCACATTCCATTGTTCACGCTGCAATTCAAATCCACGCAAAGACCGCTCTGATACCACTTGATCTAGGTCCGGGTGTGACAAAGGACCCTTCCAAGACCTTTTACTTTCTTGATGTGTTAAATTGCATTTTTAAAAGAATATAAATGAATACATGTGCATGCTGTAAATAAGAGGAACATGTCAATCATTGGCAACATAAAACCATAAGTCGTTGATAACAGAGTTCATCCAGGAGGGACTACTTCTCCAGACCCTGATGTCAAGATGGTGTAGGTTGCTACATTAAGTGTTGTCAATAGTGATTATGTACATAGAAGTAATGTCATTACCATACAAGGAAAATGCCCTCAGGCAGGAGTGACTCCAAGAGATGTTCCACTATTGGAACTCTCAGTCAAAAGACTCCTATCAGTATGACAAAAACTCATGCATGATGAGCATCTGACCAACATGGAATAAAAGGGATCTCAATGCAAACATACATGACAAAAACATGAGTATCCAACCAACATACAACAAAAGAATCTCAAAATATAACATGATGAATCATAACAACAAGTACATCACACAAATGATTCTGCATCACACAAGCAGGAATCATAAAAAAGATTAAGAAACAAGGTCCCATATCAAGCATCAAATAGGGATTGGTGCAGCACAATGCATAAAGAAGATGTACATGAATACTGCATATACCTCACAACCAAGGGCCATCTAAAGAAGCGGGTGTAAAACTATTGAAGCTGCTTGGAGCATCGATCTCATGACATCGAATCACATGAAAATGGTTGCTCACACATGAACACTAACACCTGCACTCCAATTAGAAAAGTGGCTAAAGGATAGAATGAGAAAATGAGAAATCTTAATGCACCATTACATTTGTGGCATCGAATAGTGCAAAATCGACTGTTCAATTTTTGAATTTCGAGAAATTGGGAATCTGAGGCTCAAGGAATCTTTTAGATTCCCCCTAGATTCCTCAAAGATTCTACTCCATGGGTGGATTTTAAATCTGCAACTCAAAAGGTGGTTCTAACCTCGCCATTGCGATCCCTGTGAAAAACCATGAAAAACGACTGTAAACATGACTATATTCCGACATGGAGGAAAATTAACTCCTCAGGAAAATTTCATGGATCATGGTTCCACTCTCTATTTTTGTAGTGGTCATGGTTCCACCCTCATACTGAAAAATGGCTGAAAAATGGAGAACTTTTATGGAGACATAGACAACGCCATTGCGTTCATGGCGTCGAGAAATGTTGAAACCTTATAAAATTTGTCAAAATCTAACAAAATGAAAATTGGGCCCTCCTGCAAAACGTTGCCTCGAACTACGTGCACACCTCCCCCCTCTGGGTGCACTGGAAAACTATGTTTAAGTATAAAATGGGTGACATATTTCCCAATAAAGTTGTTATGGTGCATTGGTTGGAGATCTGTTTAATAGGGAGGAGGTTGGGCGGTCAAACCCCTTCTCCTCCATTTTTATACATTGAAACGAATTTGAAAAAAAAAATAACAATCCTTTTTTAATTATTTTATGGGTTGGGTGGGGCCTGCCTTGGGCGGCCCACCCACCGTACTCGTTGGCTCCATGCATTGTGTGTTGGCGTATTGGTTCTGTGGTGTGGGGTGGCAGGGTCATAGCTGCTCACCCCGGTTAGTCATTAATGGATCTATGGGAGGGACCAGGGGTCATGGCTCGCCCCTCCACCAAACTTATGCCATTATATGGGTTGGGGTGGTGGGGTTAGTGGCCCCCAGCCCCTTTTTTTTATATATTTTTTGTTATAATAACAAAATGGGATTTTTTTTTTTTAATTATGTTTTTAAGCCATAGGAGTCTTTTTAACTAGGCCACAATTTCGCCCAGAATCTAGTCGCTAGGTTTTGTCCAAATTGTTGCCTCCTTAAGCCTGCCCAGCAGCAAACAGTCAACCCAACTTTGACTTCTTCTAACTTCCTCATCTGGACTCAGATTGAGGAATCGTTCACACCTTCGTGATCATGATGACGAGATCTATGCTCTGGTACTAGTTCAACCATAATCCAAACATTTTGATTAGCCCTCTTTGTCCTCTGTGTGTCCCTGGAGGCACCTGGATCAATTTTTTGAGGTACAACCCATTTCTAGGTTGTGTCAGGGGAATTCCATCAAAATCGGCTAACTCGTAGGCCCCTTTTGCAAGGACTTGCTTGAAAATGTATGGAACTAATCACATGGGTTGAAACTTTCCTGGACCTAGCATATCAGATTCCTAGTCATATAACAGAACAACGTCTCCCTCCATGAAGACACGAGGCTTGATACTTATGTCATATTGCACCATTATTCATATTTTATGAGTTTCATTAGATATAGAAACATTGCGTCGAGTTTCATCTAAATGAGTTAGATGTAAAAAACGCTCCTCTACGGAAGTGGCATGAAGAAGTTTGATAGCTAGTTTCAATGATGGAATTTCAGATTCAATTGGAAGGATAGCTTATAGACCATATACCAACTAAAAGGGTGTAAATCCAATAGCAGTCATGACTGAGGTTTCATATGCCCAAAAAGCAGCGTAAAGAAAAAAATTCCAGTCTAATTTATGGACCCTACCATGTGTTGAAGCATCGTCTTAAGAACTTTGTTGATGGAATCAACCTATCCATTAGCCCGAGGATAGTAGGGGATAGAACTTTCATGGGAAAGTAACATCTTAATAGCTGGTTCAATCATCATATGATTATGGAAGTGCTTTCCATGATGGTAACTATTGCTTTTGGAACACCAAATTGTGTGGTGACGTGGTTGCAAAATAAGTATGCAACTATTTCATTGGTGTTGTTAAATGTAGGCATCACCTTGGCCCATTTATTAAAGTAATCAACCGTGACAATAATATAACCATGCCACTCGACTGAGTGAGGTCACATATCATATATTCGATACCCCATTTTGAAAAAGGACCAATAGTGATAACGGATGCAATAGAGTGAGCAGAGAACAAGCCTTATGATCATATATCTATTATGCATGACACTTCTCGATAGCGAGGATGAAGTCACGAAATATGGTAAGATAGAAGTAGCGAACACAAAAAAAAAAATTGGGTTGTGTTATATTCTTTCCACAACTATCCCCCCTAGTTAGCTAGGGGTTAGAGTGGGGGCGGAGCCCTCCCTTCGCTGCATCGATTACACAGCACGGGGGTCACAGAAGGGGCGGAGCCCTCCCTCCCCTACATCGATTGCACAGCAGGGAGGTCATGGGAGGCAGAAATCCTCTCTGTCTAGGAGGTTTGATGGGGCTAGATAGCCCCCCTCTAATGGGTCTGGGGTAACGCCTTGGGGAAATTTTTTTTGGACCCTATATTAGGTGGGGCGAACCTACTTATGGTTTTCACACATGGTTTTGGGCGCTAAGGTTTTCGGTCCATGATATTGGATGCTTTGGCATGTATATATATGTATTGTAACATTGAAAGGAACATAATGAAAAAAAAGAATCCGGTAGTCCTGGTTTTGGATCTAGGGAAAAATCTCTCTGCATATGTGTTTTATGTGTTATGTTCTCTCATTGTTTATTTTCTGTGTTTTAGAATTCGTATGAAGGTCATTTATTTATGGGGTTAAAACCTACAATTTTTTGGGTGGAAACATAACCAGATAAATTTCTATCACATGCCCCTGAGTGGCATTCATTAAGGACTTTCTCGACCTCCTTGAGTGTGAGGAAGCTTCATAAAATGGTATCAATACCACGACGGTAAAGGGTATCATCGATAAAGATGTAATTTCGGGCTTGGTAATGAATACGTTGATGCTCTGAGTGAGAGGTATTAGACAAGAAAGTTTGGGTTTGGAGATAAATCAGGAAATATCAATACCACTGGTCAGATGACGAGATCAAAAACAATGACTCGTAAGGGATAAAATCTTCAAATGTAGATTCTGAATCAGGGAAAGGAAGATCACACATTAGTTCCATGAAAACCAGGGATTTCTTTGACTTGGATTTGATGAACTCCAGGTCATGTTCTTGTAGAATGATAATCCATTTCGAGTACTTTCCCCCTAGCAATTGACGTGACAAAATGTATGTCTCAGGGTTGCAATATTAAAGGACCATAGTTTTCTAAAGTAATATGTAATGGTGAAACCTTTGGATAGATTGAAAAACCACCAAAGCCAACTTTTCTATGTGGGAATATCAATCTTGGTATCATTAAGATTCTGACTTAGATAATAAATGGGACGTTTAGTCCCTAATCATATTCTTGGACCGATACCATTGCTATAATTGAAATGGTAGCAACAAGATATAGGAAGTAGTTGCGTTGATAAGGGGGATATAGAAGAGATGCTTGAACCAGTACATCTTTTAGGGCATCGAATGATTTTCAAGCCACATCATCTAGATGGAAGGGAAAACCTTTTTTCAGCAAGAGATTGAATCCTTTGGTCAACTCAGCGTAATTAGGGACAAATCTTTGCAAGAAGCTAGCTTTCCCTTGAAGCCATTGAAGTTGAACTAGTGAAGAATAAGAATGAAAATCAAAAATTGATTGTACTTTCAATGGATTGATACAAATTCCTTATTTTGATATGAAAAAAACATAGAATTCGACCATAATGACACAAAACACACTTATTTTTTGGGTTAAGTCGAATATTATAATCTGTACAACGAAGGAAAATAGCCCAAAGATTCATTGGGAGATCAACCCGATGTTTGGAGTGAGCATGGAGGTCATCCAAATATGGTTGAATGATATGTTTGATGTCATGAAAAGTGTAATCCATGGCATGTTGAAATGTGGCCCCCACATTATTTAAATCAAACGGGAGTTTCCTATAGGCGAAAGTGTCCCAAGCATAGATAAAAGCAATTTTAGGTTTTTCCACCGGGAGAATGTTGATTTGATTATACTCCGAAAATAGATCCATAAACCAATAAATTTCACATCCAACGTAGTCATCAACAATATGGTCAATAAACGGGGTGGGATAATTGTCCTTTGGACATGGACGATTTATATCTTGATAATCGACATACACTCAAATGGTTCCTTATTTCTTCATGATAAGGACTACATTTGACACCCAATCAGTTAAAGGAACGGGGTATATGAAACCATCTCGAAGAAAATTTTCAACTTCAGCCTTAATACTAGCATCCTTATTGGGATGGACCATTCGGAGGTGCTACTAAACTAGTTTGGCATTAGGACACATCTTAATTTCTTGTACAATTATATTTGGATCAATGCCTAGCATCTCCTCATAGGTCCAGGCAAACACATCTCAGAACTCATGAAAAAGGCTTCAATAAGTCTCGATCTCATATGGAGAACAAGATGCTTCAATGTGTAGATTTTCAACAACAACTCGTTTAATGGAAATATCTTGAGGTATCGTCACTTTGATATTTGATAGGTTCTTTTCTCAATTAGCCTCATGAGTAGACACAAAATTTGTAAAGAATTCGACAAAATTGGGTGAGTATACATCATTGAGACTATCCTCATCGGAATCAGGTAAGGAGGAATCACGGTGATGTTCATCCCACGAGGCATCGTCTGAAATCATGATCTCCATGATAATTTTATTCATAGGGAATAAATGCGAGAAATGATCGAAAGACGTACCATAATCTATTGATTTGTCTACGCAATTAAGCAAATCAAAGGAAGAAATCACACAAGACGAATAAATGGCTTTGTAATCTAGCTCAATGGGGCTTAGTGGCATTCGGTCGCCAAAACTTTTAATGTCAGTTTCATCTAGTACAATCCATGGATCGGCCTAGATAGTAGAAGATGATATCATGTTGATATAGGATACTGAAGATGAGTTTTCGGGAAGGAGAGGATGAGGGAGTGAAAAGGTTCCCATGAGTGAAGAATCCTTCAACAATCCAACTCTGACATGATGATATGAATGTATGGTTTCCCTAATGATCTAAGTTGACTCAACTCCCAAATTTAACCAAGATCTTTTACTTTCGTGATGTTGTTAGAATTGCATTTAAAATAGCATAAGTGAACATATATGCATGTTGTAAAGAAAAAGGAAATAAAAAGAATCAACAACATAAAACACTAAAAGTTGACATCGAAGTTCGTCCAGGAGAGACTACGTCTCTGGGCCCCGGTGTCAAGATGGTGTAGGTCGCTGCATTAAGTGTTGGAAAGAGTGATGATGTACATGCATGTGTTTCCTCTATCATACAAGGAATATGCCCTCATGCAGGAGTGGCTCCAAGAGATATTCCGCAGTAGGAACTCTCATTCAAAAAGGACTCCTATCAGTGTGACATAATTTCACATATGACAATAATGATCATCCTGACAATCATGGCATCAAAGGGATCTCAATTCAGACATACATGACTACAACATGAGTATCCCATCAACATGATGATAAAGGGATCGCAATAACAATATGAAAGAAGTACATCTCACAGATGATCCCGCGTCACGTCAAGCAAGAATCATGAAACAAGTAAGAAAACAACATCCCACATCCCACATCAGACAGGGATCTGTGCAACACAATGCTTCTCATAGAAAAAAGTAGTACATGAACACACTGCATATACCTCACACCCTAGGGCCATCTGAATAAAAAGATGTCAAACTATTGAAGTTGGTTGTACCATCAATCTCGCAGCGTCGAATCTCATGCAATGACAACTCACACGTTGAATGTTGACACCTACACTCCACTTTGAAAAGTAGCTGAAAAATGAAATGATAAAATGGAAAATCTGATTGCAACATCAGATTTGTGGCATGGAATATTGTAAAATCGACTTTCAATTTTCTGAATTCTGACAAAATGAGAATCTACGGCTTAAGGAATCTTTTAGATTCCTCCTTGATTCCTCAAAGATTCCCTCCTCTGGGTCATATGAAGATCTGCTCCTCAGATCAAAATTTTGATTGAGCCATCAAGTTTGTGTCGCTGAAAAGTGTAGGATCGACATAAAGTTTGTCCAATTTGGATACTGGCAAAATTTCACCCTCTTGAGAATTTGGCTCAATCATGATTCTGCGAGTGTTTTCCCAGAATCATGGTTCCACCTGCAAAATTAATTAAAAAAATACATATGGCTTGATTTTTGTGCCACATTCTGCCTCAGCCCTCTTCTCGAGCACATGAAAGTCGGGTCATTTTAAATGTTGTTTGGGCAGAAATATCCCTGAAATGGCCGTTGGGCCAATGGTAAACTTCGTTGATGGGAAGCATTGGGTTGGGGGGTCAAATATCACCCATGCCCAATATAGTCACACATTTATGTTTAATGAACCATCGTATCATATTACATAACCGTTTTAACATAAATTAGGTCATGGTTATAACCGTTTTAATGGGCACAGATTTTTTTATTTATTAAATGGAAGTGTTTGGTTTGTTATTAAATGGTGCAGGTTGATTGAGGTTTGGTTTATTAACAACCGTTAATTCATTCAACCATAATTGTTGAACCATTTTCCATATTTAATATGATTTATGGACTTTTCGTTTTTGTTTTTATATAGTTATATTAATAACTATATATTAAATGATTTTTTGTTTTATATGAGATTTTTTTAAAATTATTATATAATATTATATATATATATATATTATTTTTTTGTCTTTTATTGAAGGGTTAGGAGACCAATGCTAGCATGCCATGTTTCAATGTATTAGTGGTTATTCAGTCGCCACATAAACTTGGTGGGTCCCACTTGCTGACTTGGATGCCATGTGGCACATTGTGGCCCCCTTTTCATGTCAAACTTTGAAGAGCTCTTCTTTCACATACGAGCTCGGTTTGATGAACCATTCACACCACTACGATCATGACGATGAGATATTCAACATGAGCTTAGTTTGAGCACAATCCAAACACTTTGATTTTTGAGCCCTCTCTAAGTCCTCTGGGGCTTCTGCCTGTGTCTGGAGCCACCTAGATCAATCCTCCCCACTGAGAAGCTTTTGGTCCTCCAAAAGCATGAAAATAATCTGCCACTGCTTTGTACCTTGTCTGCACTTACAAATCTCTGATAAATCACCCTTCCTTCTCCTTCACATTTGTCCTTCGAAGCCATAAGTGATGAGCCAACACTTGCAACCTCTGCAAACTTGTAGTACATTGTTTTGCAAATTACATGCTTGACTTACATGAACAACTAATGACCCAAGAATCTCATACTTGCCACGAGTTTATAACACATACTCAGTAGTCAAGTTTACATCCAAATGGAAACAATACCCCAGCTATGAAAACAAGGCCAACATATCATTGTTGCTCCAACAAGTGATGGAAAACACATCATCACTACAACACATGATTTACAAAAATAAGGCCAAACATTATTGTTTCTTTGACAAGTGATGGAAACACAACATCACTTTCACAGTTTATCATGCAACTCAAAATAAGACCAGACATGATTGTCGCTTAACAAGTGATGGAAAACACATCATCACTTTTACATTTTAAAATGCAACAAATGATTTACAAAAGCATGACCATGACAAGCTAACATATCTAAACCATTTTTCACTTATCGATATGAACGGGTCATCCCCCTGTGGTGGTTTTTCTTGTTGAATAACTGCTTCACCTGGTTCATGCACTAACACTTTGTCTTTAAGGCACTGCTCTGGATGGAGCCTCCAACGTGTGGTTCTTTGATGACCACCTCTATCACAATGACTGCAATAGGTCTTCTTCCTCCATATCTGCTTAACATGTTCCTTTACCTACTATTGAGAGGGTATTTCATGCCTCCTTTTGGGTGTTGATATTATTTTCGAACACTTAGAAAATGTATGGTTATGTAATCTACAAAAGGTACATGTTTTCCAATGCCATGTTTTATATCCATCATTAACAACATGATTATAATCAAACTGAACATTTGAACATCGAAACTGGTTATACCTTTCCTTGCCGCCTCTGGTGTCATTATGATAATAAGAGCTTGCCTCAACTCTCTCCTTGCAGTGGCCACTGCCATGGAATGATGGTGATGTGTTCCCATCATTCTCTTTCCTCAACAATTTCAACGATCTCTCAGAATAATATGACACCTTCAACCATTTTCCTTCAGTGTATCTCAAGCCTAGAAAATGAGGTCTTTGCAAAACCTCCAATGGTTGAGTTATGCCTTGGTTATTAACACCAAGTTATTTTTCCTCCTTGTACCTCATCCTGGTAAGGAGCCTCATGTTTGTTCCTGTAATTGGTATCTCCAAATCTCCAACAGAAATCATACTATGTGAAGACAAAACTAAAAGGAAATAAACATATTTTACCTCCTCTGTTGATTTGGAGAGAACTAATGAGGGTTGCTCCTCATCTGTTGTTGGTGGTTCGTTGTTTGTCTTGGCGGATTCCCCAAATTCTTTCCTAACATACCCAAGTCCTGCCTGACGGGGTAATTATTCTACTTTTATGGGGTTGAAAATGCCTTGGCAATTAATGCCCAAGCCTTTTCCTTCATAACCCATTTTCTTCAACAGTTTGGAGCCAATTCCTGTGGTATGATGTTCAAAAATAGTGAAATCATCATCAGGGCACATACATGAATTTAGAGAATTACTTTTTACCTCACATCAGTCACACTACATCTTTTCCAGGGCCTCATCCTTAGCTTGCCGTTGTCGTAGCAAACTTTGTTTTTCCCCTTTCTCTTCTTGTAGTTGCAACTTCAATTCAACATTCTCTGTTTGAAGGTTTTGGTTGTTGTGCTTTAGTTCTTCCAGGGCCTGTTCCATGGCTCGCAACTGAAGTGGCAGTCGCTCCTTTCCCCTATCTCTTTTTGTAGAGCTTCATACATTATTTCCACCCTTTGGGAAATTTTGTGCATGGTTTTGTACATTGCTTTTTCATCCTCTATCACTGCACATTCCATTGTTCACGCTTGTAATTCACATCCACATAAAGACCTCTCTAATACCAAACTTGATCCGAGCTAACTCAACTCCTGGATTTAACCAAGATCTTTTACTTTCATGATGTTGTTAGAATTGCATTTAAAATAGCATAAGTGAACATATATGCATGTTGTAATGAAAAAGGAACATGACAAGAATCAGCAACATAAAACACAAGACATCGGTGTGAAGATGGTGTAGGTTGCTACATTAAGTGCTAGAAAGAGTGATGATGTACATGCATCTGTTTTTTTATCATACAAGGAATATGCCCTCACGCATGAGTGGCTCCAAGAGATATTCCACTATAGGAACTCTCATTCAAAAAGGACTCCTATCAGTATGACATAATTTCACATACGACAATTATGAGCATCCCGCCAATCATGGCATCAAAGGGATTTCAATTCAAACATACATGACTACAACATGAGTATCCTGTCAACATGATGAAAAAGGGATCTCAATAACAATATGACAAGAAGTACATCTCACATATGATTCCACGTCACATCAAGAAAGAATCATGAAACAAGTAAGAAAACAAGATCTCGCATCAAACATCAAGCAAGGATCTTTGCAGCACAATGCATCTCATAGCAAAAACAAGTACATGAACACACTGCATATACCTCACACCCTAGGGCCATCTAAAGAAAAGGATGTCAAACTGCTGAAGCTAGTCGTACCATCAATCTCGCAGCGTCAAATCTCATGGAGTGACTGCTCGCATGTTGAATGCTGACACCTGCACTCCACTTTGAAAAGTGGTCGAAAATTGAAATGATCATATGAAAAATTTGATTGCACCATCAGATTTGTGGCATCGAATAGGGTAAAATCGACTATCAAATTTCTGAATTCTGACAAAGTGAGATTCTGGGGCTTAAGGAATCTTTTAGATTCCCCCTAAATTCCTCAAATATTCCCTCCTTCAGGTTATCTAAAGATCCACTGCTTAGATCAAAATTCTAACCGCACCATCAGATTTTTGTTGCAGAGAGGTGAAGGATCAACATAAAGTTTGTCCAATTTGGACATTGGCAAAATTTCACCCTACAAGAATTTGGCTCAATCATGGTTCCGCCTGTGATTTTCTAGAATCATGGTTCCACCTGCAAAAATTAATTAAAAAAAATACATATGCCTCAGTTTCCATGCGGCATGTAGGTTTTAACCCCGTACGGAAATTACCTACATACAAATTCTAAAACACATAAAATAAACAATCCAAGAGCATAACACATAAAACACATATACATAGAGATTTCCCACGGATCCCAAAACTGGGACTACCAGCTTGATTTTTCATTATGTTCCTTTCAATTTTATAATACATATTTATACATGCTAAAGCATCCAATATCATGGACCAAAAACCATCGTGTCCAATACCATGGACCAAAAACCAATGCGTCCAAAAAAACATGTGCGGAAATCATGCACAAAACCATAGGTGGGTCCGCCCATCCTAACATAGGGTCCAAAACCAAAATTTTCTAGGGCGCTGCCCCAGACCCCATAAATTCGGGTTACGGGTACACATCAAACCCCCTATGACCCCTCCACCCCCTAGGCTACACAATCACCGCAATGAAGGGGGGCTCCACCCCCCCCAACCCCCTGATTAACTAAATGGGCTAGTCGTGGAAAGAATATAACACAACCCAACGTTCTCCCACTTGTTGTTTTCTTTCCATAGGGGGCCACAAGAGAGCTTAGTCATTTTTCCAGCCCTGAAATGCCCATTGTCTCTCTAGACGAAGAAAACTTCTCAGAGCTCGCAGATTTTGTCAATGCATCTGCAGTATTCTTCAAAGTGTCCACCTTTACTAGCAACACCTTTCTATCTTCTATCATATCCCTCACAAAGTGATACTGAACATCAATGTGCTTTATCTTTGAATCATATGCGGGGTTCTTTGCCAAGAAAATTGCACTTTGGCTATCATAGTCTATCCTTATAGCTCCCTGTACTAACCCCATACTTGAACACAATATCTACAACCAAACTGTTTCATTGCTTCCATGAGTGGCTGCCATGTATTCTACCTCTGTAGTTGATAGTGCCACTATAGATTGTTTCTTACTCATCCAACTGATTGCACCTCAAAATAGGTTAAACACATACCCACTTGTAGATCTTTTCTGATCCAGATCTCCAACCCAGTCTGCATCAACAAAGCCACAAGT
>APFE030109120.1:13909-60209 GCA_000404065.3 Pinus taeda | reverse complement strand
TTGAAGGACTGCTCGGAATTTTGCAAACTTGGCATTTTTGGAAAGGGCATGCCAAGAGAAAAATTACCAATACTCGGAGAAGTTTAATTTTGAGATTTGAGCCTCCAAAAGCTCAAAATACATCCAAAAAATGACTTTCTGCCCACTTTTTGAGTTGCAGAAAGTGACCTTGGGAGAAATGGTTTTTGAGGGGGCAAAACAACTCCAAATTCAGAAATTCCACTTGGGATGGAAAGTAGACAGGCCAATCTTTCCAATGAGCTATCTTTCACTTGATTGGGACCAGTGGAACCCACTCAAAAGTTGCTGCAAATGTGCGCGGACACGAGAGACAGGGGGCGCGGAAATGAGAGATAACTTTGCCAGAATTCACTTTTGAGTCAAAAAATACTGTTTTGACTATGGTTGATTATTTTTACTTGTAGATGATGGATAAATGTAATATTTTCATGGCACTTTGATAGATTTTACCTCTCTTTACTCTTCTAGAAGCTTCCTTGATGTAAAAAGTGAAAAATTAATGCATGAAATTAGTTAGCTAAGTAATAGAGGCAAGTTGTTGAGATGCCTATTACCTATTATCTAGTGCTTGATTTAGAATTAGTTCAAACTGCTCCTAGGAAGTTGAGCTCGACCCCTAGAGGTGGGGAAAGGAGTTAGATGGTCTATATTATGCTCTCTCTTTCTCATTTTCATGGTTGGACTCTTGTGGGAGAAAGTTTTATTGTATATTGTACATCTACCTCTGCAATTTAAAGAAAAGGAAGGCCAGGGTTTTGCAGACATCCTTGTGGATTCTTGTGGATTGTTGTGTTGATGGTGTGTTCTCTACATGTTCTTGTAAGTTTGTTTATGTATTCCACATCTCTCTTTGCTTCTATTTTGGACAGATGAAGTGGTAAAGTTTGAAATCATGCTTTGACATGCTCAGCTTTTTAGTTTGTTCAAAATTTATGTTTTCTACTGTCTAGAGAGGATTCTAATGGTTGTTTGCCCTCTTTAGCTCCTTCTCTATCATCCCTGATCATCCATCTCAGATTAAGGCATCAGCGCTCACTCCTACCTTTCCCCAAAGATCCCCCTGCAAAAAATGTGCTCAATCCCCGCACCCTGAATTGCACTCCCTCCAATTGCCACCAAAAACCCAAAAATCTTTAAATCAACCCCCTTATCAATTTACTAGCCTAATATCTTTGATCCTAATTGGTCAGCTTATCATATTGAAACATCTACCGAATCTGACCCGAGAGAGCCTTCTCATACCTCGTAGGGCTAGCTACGAGGTGAAATGGTTTGATGTAGCCTTGAGAGTTTGTCTATCTCAGCCTAGGTGAATTCCAAGCGCTAACAGAAGTGATGAGTTTAGTTAGAATGATTTAAGATTTCAGTGTTCATTAGAAAGAGAATGAGTTAAGACTTCAGTGTTGATTAGAGAGAGAATGAGTTGAGTTCTCAGTTAACTAGCAATCACAATTGAAGGAAACTCGAGTGAACTGCTAATCAAACTAGGCATCCTTGCACAGTTCGAATTCTATCTATAAAGAGAAGGAAAAATGCACAAATTCATAGTTCATTCTTTGTGTGTGGAGTGCACATAATTGACAAGCAATTGCGCGTTAGGAAATAGGAGATTGTGTACAAGGAAATAGGGTTCAAGTGCGCAAGGAATGAGGAGCACAAGTGCGCTAGGAAATAAGAGCTTGTGCACAAGGATTTAGGATCCTAGTGCGTAAGAATTATGGAGCTAAGGAGATAAATATTTGCAAAGCAAATCAAGGCTATTCAACAAGGCAACAATTGTGTGCAGGGTTGAGATCAAGCAATGATCAAGGCAGGTCAGGATCAATTGTAGAAGCTGAGATTAGTGAGGAGAAGCCTAGCACTTTCTTAGAAATAGAATGTTGGTTGTAGTTGCAGCATGAATTGTAATAGATCGATTTGCCCAAGAACAATTAATAAAATACCACAACAAAGAAAGCAAGTTCTCCTTTTTTGGTTTCCTAGGTAAAACAAGCATGTCAATTTTTTGTGCATGTTTTTTATCTCTAGTGTTTTTCCGCTGCTTATAAATTGTTAAGAGACTTTGTATCTTAGTGAAAGTAAATTTGGTTTCAATTTTCAGTAATTCATCGAAGTAGTTACAAAGTTCCATGAAAATTAAACTGGTACCAAAGTATAGTTCTGCATAAAAACTAGCACCTGAATTGTTAAGTCAGTGAAGGGCACAAATCAATCAGCATACTTGTGCTAGAATTTTGAAGAGTAGTTTTTGGATAAGCAGTATGTCCTTCCAAGGACTAAGGACAAACCATTGTTTAGAGAGAACCTTTAACTTCTGTTAATGGAGCAACGGAAGGTCTTCTAGCTTGTGACATAACCAATGAAGACAACAATTTTGTCTCCCTAGCATGAGTGCAAGTTCATGAGATAAAGTTCAGTTACGATGAGTTAATTTCTAGTTTACTGGTCTGGTCATCATGTTTTCATGTTGAAACTGATCAAGAACACTTCAATATTTTTCTCTTGGATTGACTAGAAAATCGGGGTATTAAGAATTGAAATACTATCCATTGCCACTATTGTTTTATTTTATATTTAATAACAACCTTGAGGCAAATAAATAATTATGCAACTACAATCGAGTTTGGGAAATGAGAATGCATGCTTCTAATGAGAGGAATTAAGCAATGAAAACAGGATCCATGATAAATTATTATTATTATTAGTATCCATTTTTAAGGGTCACGACCAAGCCAAACACCAAATTGGTGTATGAGAACCCCTTATTTGTGGGACAAGGGACCCACCTCTGAGTAGCGATTTGACTGCTAAGCCTACGAAGGCATACATACTCTACCCCCCTTTGGTTTTGAAACTACCGCAGTAAATTGTACCCACCAAAAATACATTTTTTATATTGACTCTCAAGATGTGTCTTGGAGATGTGAGAGATTTTGTTCGCGTCAATGTCAAGCATTAAGAATTAATGTGAACCAATTGAAAAGGATCGACCAGTGCCTTTGTTGCAAGTCCTTTTGTTGATTTGTTTCCTTGGATTTTAGAACAGATTTAAGCTTACATTTTTGTGAAATTGGGTTATATATTTTCTTGTAGATGAATCATTACAAATGCAAATAATCCATAAATGCACAACTCATTTAGCAGCTTGGAACCTTGGGGTTGGAAAGTTGAGTTTCCATTTTGGTGTTTGATATCATGAATATTTTCTTTAATGTAGATACATAATGTTGTACACACGTTCCCAAATACCATCAATCACCCATACTCTTTAAGGATTGGGATTGGTATTCTTTGGTTGTTGTTTTCAAATATTTCTACGCTTACTATCATTCTTCTTTGAGAAATGTCCTTAAGCCAAAACAAATGCAGGTTAAATGGAAACATGTTTCAACCAAATCGGGATTGATTTCATCTCTACTTTGGGAAAGAAATGCACTTGAAGGAATTTTGGTGCAACTAAAACCAATGTCACATGGTTCGGATTCAAGTTTGGGTTCGACAATGATTAGATTCAGTTTAAGTTTAAATTTTTTTATGACGTTCGCCATTAGGTTCGTTTATTTTATATATAAATTTAAAATGAATTATAGGATAAAAAAAATAAAAATTAAGGTTCGCCAAAATTCGAACCTCAAGGTTAAAGTTCAACAAACCTTGTGACATAGGCTAAAACAACCGTGCCTTTATCATGACACATTTTGATTACTTTCCTTTTTCTTTGATTGATAAATAACCCCTTGATAAGAAAGTGGTCTTCTTTTTGGCTTAAGTGTCACAACAAATGGGTATCTATTATGCTAAATTCACCCAAGACATGCACAACATCTGTAAGCCATCAAGGTCACTTAGAATTCCAACCAGTCACAGATGCAGTAGTTAGCTCTGCTAGCAGCACGAAAGTGGTAACATCTATACCCGCAAGGTCTAAGCACTGAAAGTGCTTGAATTGACCACTAGCAACCTGGTGATTATTTTGTTTATGAATTGGGGGTGCAAAAAATGGCATATGGTTAAGCTCTATCGAGAAAATTAATTGCAGTGAGAATATAAATTTGGGATAATATTTGGAAGATTAACATTTTTCTAGTGAATTTCTCCCTCATAAAATGATAGTTAGGGCTAGGAATTGAAAACCAAGGTTTTCACCCTTACTCCATTCAAAGGTTTGATATTTCCATGGTTAATGTTCCTAAGACTCCATCATCACCCAAGTAGGGAAAGGGCAATAGCATCCCTCAAGGCAAGCTACTAGGGCTAGGGCAAGGGTCGAATTCAACTAGGGCTTGGTCTAAGCCAATGTTGGAGCTAATTTGGATGATTTCCACCTTGTCTAACCTTCATAACTCAAAATTGAGCATCTTCTTTGATGGAAATTGCCTAATTAGGGCAAAAAATGGCATATGGTTAGCTTTGCTGGCAGCACGAAAGTGGAAACATCTATACCCACAAGGTCTAAGCACTGAAAGTGCTTGAATTGACCACTATCAGCCTGATGATTATTTTGTTTATGGATTGGGGGTGCAAAAAATAGCATATGGAATATGATTATTTATTTAGCATGCTTGATATTTGAATGCTAAATAAATGAAGAGTAAATAATGCAACAGTCGCAGATATATTCCACATGTTGCAGCCACCCAAACAAAAGATTATGAATTCAGTGCTGTGCATGATTATAAGAGGGCTAAATTCAAGGACATTATCATTTTCAATTTCCTTTATTACTGATTAACAATTTCCAATTTACATCGACAATGACGTTTTACGAACCCCTTGAAAACAAGGGCACTCTCTCAAATATAAAAATATTTGTGGTTCTCTACACCTAAATTTTCAATTTTCAACCAAAGCCAAACAGGATAATCAATTACAAAAAGAATTCATTTGAACAAAACAAAAGAACCCAGCTAAATAAATATATATGTTATAGCTTTGTAGTTATCCTCAGCATATTTAAAAGCAAAAACGGGCCTTCAAAAATGTCCAGGGCATTGACAGAAGATAATAAAAATTCAAATCTCCTCTACAACAATTTTATTAACTTCCAGTATGGTTAGGTCCAATGAGTTTCACATTCAATCTTGATTAAAATAAACGAAATTTGATATACAACATGGCCTAAATTACGGTTTGGGGATATTGACAACCATCATGGCCTAAAATTGCGGTTGACGGCTATTGACAACAACCATCATGGCCTATAATTACGGTTTAGCGTTATTGACAACCATCATGGCCTAAAATTAGGGCTTCGGATAAATAGGCGTACATAAAGACCCGAGGTTAGGGTTAGGGTTAGATCCTTCATGCAGGATCAGATTTTAGCGAGAAACCTAATCTGCCCCTTGGAACTGGCCATACCAATACAACTTTCTCTCTGAGGAACCCCAAATCAAAACCCTGAAAACCCTAGACCAACTGCAATTTACAACAAATCATATGCAATCACCGAGAAAATATAAAACAAAAATCATCTGACCTCAACAACCGATAAACCTACAGTGGCGGTCTTCAAGAGCTCAAAATGCTTGTTGCCTCTATACTCGATGTAGGTGAAATCATTTTTACCTACGGACTTTGCATTTTTTTCTGATCTTTGCCCATATAATTTGCTCTACTCTGCATCGCTCGGGGAAATCTTTGGACCGGGCTTCTCACAAGAATCCTGTGTAAATTCAAAGCCTGCCTTTGCATTCCCTAAAGCCTTTGTGCAGGCCCCATCAATGACAGACTCTCTAGATTTGCATTCCCTAAAGCCTTTGTGCAGGCCCATCAATGACAGACTCTCTAGATTAAGGTGGCGAAGGCCAGAAGCTCTGTACAACCAGCCACCTACCAAGATTTCATTAAAATTGACATAGGAATTAGGATACCAACCAAGTTTTCGTTAAATGAGCGAGGATGGGGATGAATACGATATAATGGTTAGATGCACATAATGTCGGTTTTAATTTTTTCCTAGTTATTTTATTTACTAGCATTTGCACCAAATGTTGCAAAAGAAACGCCGTAAGGCATGAATTGAGGAACAATCACTATATGGGAATGGGCAAATCTAAATGAGATGAAAATATGTAGCAGAAATGAAATTCTAATATTGTATAAACAGAAGTTGATTTAGGGTGCCTCACATTATTTTTTACTAATTATTGAATTAATATTGCATATAAATCTCATAAAATTCAATCAACTTATGATTTAAGGCTCTGATCTAAATTTGACTTTGGGTCATTAACAAGGTGATGTTGTGTCTCAACTACTTAACCACTAAACCATATGCCAACAAAGAAAATACTGCAAAATGTTACAGGCATTACCATAGTAAACCCAATGACTATACACACAATAATTTTTGGGGGAGAGTGTTATTGGAATTAATAAATGGCATAATAGGAGCAGAACCCTTGTCTTGCTTCCAATCCTCGTTTACAAAAGAAAGCTCATTCTGAATGATATATCTTAGGTTTGGATCAGAAGGCAGAGTTGAAGCTTCTAATAAAAAAGAGCGACATTTTTCCTTCACTTCATTAAAGCGACTGTAAGTGGGAGTGGGAATATTATAGCTATATGGGTTTGGCTTGTTTCCCTAAATTTTATTATGATCTGCAGAATCTATCTCATTGTTTTCAAAGATAGAAGGGTGTATCCAACAGTGCCATTCGTGTTTCTGATCATTTTCTGATGTTTTTTTTTGTTCAAATTTGGCATATATCCCAAGCTTTTGATTTTGTGATGCCAGTTGACAAAGGACATGGAAATTTCTTTACCATGCAGTAAAGATGAGATTGCCTGCCATTATGAGAATGCAAAATATCGTCTACTCCTGCTAATTGGATCAAGATCTTGAAGATACAAAGAGAAGCTACGTATTATTCTTCCAGCAAACATCCTATTCCCTTGCATCTAGGCTTGAATTCCATGTCAGCACTGTCTCTACATTATCAAGCATAGTTAAAAACTTGGTGCTGTGAAAAACTTGGACATGCCAGAAAGGAGTTTTACTCTGACTTGGCAAAAAAAATCTTGGAAAAACTAGTTCTACTCACGTATTTACCAGGCTAACTCAGAATAGGTGTGTCAGATTTGCCATCATAGATTTCGACTTATTGCTACATTTTCTTGGTCTGTTATATGGACCAAGCTGGGTTGGACTTACAAGTCTAGAATCCAGATCAAACAAGGTGATTTTTGTGGCACTCTTATCAAGCCATTGCTGAGTTTGTAATTCCACTTGGTATTTTTGCCATGTTAACGCATATTAATACTTGTGGATACTCATCACCTTTATATAACCTCTGTTTCCACGCATTTCTACCTTTATATAACTTCTGTGTCAACACATTTCTATGCATTATTTATTGTAACATACCTGTGAGTAAATCCTTTGGAAAATATTGTAGCTATATGGGTTTGGCTTCATTTTGGCTTTGTTTCCCTAAATTTTATTATGATCTGCAGAATCCATCTTACTCTCTTCAGAGATAGAAGAAGGGTGTATCCAACAGTGCCATTTGTGTTTCTGATCATTTTCTGCTGTTGTTTTTTTTCTCATTTGACATCTTTCCCAAGCTTTTGATTTTGTGATGCCAGTTGACAAAGGACATGGAAATTTCTTTACCATGCAGCAAAGCTGAGATTGCCTGCCATTATTAGAATGCAGAATCCTATCTACTCTTACTGCTAATTGGATCAAGATCTTGAAGATACAAAGAGAAGATGTTATTACCTTTAGAATTTAATCCACATAATTTCCATTGTACCCTTTCCTGTTCCTCAGTACCATTGAATTGAATCAAGGTAAAATTCCAAGTTCATCCCACAAATAAGCTGTGGGTGAGGAGTCTGTTACATGCCATAACTCCTCAAGGTGAAATTCCAAGTTCATCCCACATATAAACTGTGGGTGAGGAGTCTGTTACATGCCATAACTCCTCAAATAATCTTTAAAGGGTCCTACCTTATAAGCAGGATGTTAGTGGTTCCATTCCACTTTGGTCTATAACATGAATTATAGGGTGCTAGCTCAATGGAAGGGCACCTGCCTTATAAGCAGGAGGTTAGTGGTTCGATTCCACTTTGCTCTATAGCACTATAGCATGAATTAAAGGGTGCTAGCTCAATGGAAGGGCACCTGCCTTATAAGCAGGAGGTTAGTGGTTCAATTCCACTTTGCTCTATAACATGAATTTAAAAATGCTAGCTGTGCGCTAACATGAATTAATCAATGATATTATAGTTTATTTCTAATTAAATACTTTTTTATTTGGATTTTATTTCAGTAGCGAGATATTTTTCTGAATTCATCCCAACTGGTCTCCGGAGAGACCAAAATTGTCTCCGACACTGTAATGAAAATTTAGTCTTTATACAACACAGAAATTCTGAAATAGAAAATGTAACAGTACCTTTTTTGTCAGGGTTTCAATCATTATTTTGGATAAAGCATACAGAATTTATTTTTGACATGTCTAATGGTCCCTTCACTGACAAATTGTCTCCGACACTGTAATGAAAATTTAGTCTTTATACAACACAGAAATTCTGAAATAGAAAATGTAACATTATCTTTTTTGTCAGGGTTTCAATCATTATTTTGGATAAAGTATACAGAATTTATTTTTGACATGTCTAATGGTCGCTTCAGTGACAAATTGTCTCCGACGCTATAATGAAAGTTTAGTCTTTATACAACCCAGAAATTCTGAAATAGAAAATATAACAGTATCTTTTTTTGTCAGGGTTTCAATCATTATTTTGGATAAAGTATATATAATTTATTTTTGACATGGCTAATGGTCGCTTCACTGAAAAATGTGTGCAAAGTTCATTTGTAAATTTTACAGTTAATTCGGACTGACAAATGTGTGCAACGTTCATCTGTAAATATTACAGTTAATTCCCAGCACAAACATTTCCCTTGTTTATGATATCAAGGGAAAGCCAGTAGACCAGGCCGGCAGACAAAAAATGGCAGTATATATATAGATATATATAGATATATTTCTCCTGTGGCCTTATGCATGACAGTTAACAAATATTGTACTCACAATGTCTAAGGTCCCAAAGGATTTTCTGTTTGAAACTGTATTCTTTTTCCTCAGAAATGAGGTCAGTCAGAATAACCTTTCCGCTATAGTACTCCACATGCACACTCTTGGCATTGCAATATTTTTCACTTGAATTTCCACCCATTCTTTGTCTATACGCTTCGAACTTGACAATTTATCTTTCAACTCACACTCGCCAGCCTTTTGAGCCACAGGCTGAGTACCATTTTTGGACACAATAGAGTCGTCTGAGATCACGCAAATACTAACAGAAAACACATTATCATGAGCATCGTTTCAACAATTGGGTTTAGGTTTGGATACATTCAGCTGATTTTCAACCAGCATTGCCTTTATAGTAAATTGGTGGTTTATGCGCGATTCTATATATATGTGTTTCTTCCATGCTACCCTTCCATCCTACTTTTGACTAACAATTATCTGCAAACCATAACCAATATGCTAGATTGATAAAAGCCCTGCGGTGTAATTCCCATACTATCTCTAACAAATCCTAGATGAAGAGTTTGATTTGTATAACTCAGGGGCAATATAATTTGGGGAGCCACAATATGTAGAAAGTATAGGATCTGTCTGCACAAAGTGTGTATAGACACAACATTAGGATCTAACAGCAGTTGAAATAAGAAAAGGGGATATGATTACATTATTAATTTTAAAAATTTCTTGTCAGAATTTTAGAAATGGGTTTGTGATCAAATAATTAATATTGGACATATAGAGGCATGCCTCTTTTTCAAAGAACCCAGAGAAGTCAAGATCTTTAGACATTGCTATCAGCTGAAAGGAATTGATGAAACCAGGTTGCTTATCATTTGTCACCAAATGCTCCTACAAAATCCAAATTTGTCCCGAAATTGTCCCTATTAATTTTCTTAATTTATGCAATTGCCTATACGATAGATCATAGCATAAAATAACCAATGTGTACATTTCAGAACCCTTTGAATATAGTATTCATTTGTACATCATAAGAACGTTTCGAATATTATGGAAATCTCACTTCTGTGATACCAAATGCAGCGTGTACATCATCTGAATTAGTTTCTTGTTCATCCCAGGGCTCTGCGGGAGGGTAGTAATCTTTCTCAAACCACTCATCTTCATAAATCTGTGCTATTGTTATCCGCTGCAAGAGGCAGTCACATTTGATTTTGTCATGAATTTTGAAGTATGGAATAAATCCAAACGAGTTGCAATCCAGATATTGCAATATGGTTTTAGAAACAATTTATAACTTACGCTCTGTGGTCTTGGATCCAAAATCCTTGTGATTATATTCCTGACCCCATGAGAGAACTGTTCTCTGTTCTCCTCAAACTAACCTCCCAAACCATGTAAACATAGAAAAACAAATCGTAATAAGTTCTAAAATCCTTGAGAAACTCAGAAGCTGCTGCAATATCAAACAATGAACCGACTACAAAATGTAAAAGAATAGCAAAGCTTCCCTTTAATAATTACATGTAACGAAGCATACCAAGATGTAGAATAATACTCACAAGATGCGCAATAACCTCACTGTCACTGCTACTTCTAAATTCATGTGATTTAAGCGACTTTCTTAGTTCCTCCTGGTTATATATCTCTCCATTCACCTGCATGGAGCACAATAAAGGAATAACGTTTACAATGTATCTATCCAGTCAAAAAGAATTTAATTGCACTGAAAGAAGCAAGGAACAAGTACTCCACAGGCCCGGGTGAGGATCGCCTATCGACTCTTAATTTAGAGGTGGATTAAATCCATGTGCAATGATCCATCAACTTTTAGTGTAGAATTGTATATGAACATTAGGCCAAAACTTGGATACGAAGTTATGAAAATTGGGCTATAACCAGAACATTGGCTAGTACCTATCTAAAACTTGGTCTGATATGTTTGAAACCCAAAACCGGTTCTGATATGTTTCACTGATATGTTTAAAATCTAAAGGATGCATAATTGAAACTTGGGCTGACATGTTTGAAAGCTAAAATCCGTTCTGATATGTTTCAAATCTAAAGGATGAACAGACTCTCTAGATTTGCATTCCCTAAAGCCTTTGTGCAGGCCCATCAATGACAGACTCTCTAGTTTAAGGTGGCGAAGGCCAGAAGCTCTGTACAACCAGCCACCTACCAAGAGTTCATTAAAACCGACATAGGAATTAGGATACCAACCAAGTTTTCGTTAAATGAGCGAGGATGGGGATGAATACGATATAATGGTTAGATGCACATAATGTCGGTTTTAATTTTTTCCTAGTTATTTTATTTATTATTTTGTAATGTAGTTTTTAATCTCATATATCACTCAAAATAAATATTTATTAAAATTATCATTATATTATTATTTGAGGAAGGATTAATAATTTTTAAGATTTTTATTTATTAGGTAAAATTGTATTTATTAAACTATACGGTAGAGAGACGTATTAATTGTCCTCATAATTAAAAATGTGTTCAAAGCATTCGTTTTGTGGTTCACGTATTAATTGTCTTCATAATTAATGTGTTTAAAACATTCGTTTTGAGGGAACCACAGAGCCCTGAGCTTGTCCCCTTGTTTGTTCACAATCCAAAAGATCATGATGGTGGTAAACTCCTCTTAACTTAGCATTTATGGCCCTTCAAGTTCGGGTACACACATCCACTTGATGGCAATAATCGTTTGACTATAAAGAATGTTAAGAATGCCAGCGGCATTGGTAATAGAAGGTAGAAACATTGGTTATAACATCTATTCGCAATCGTTATGGTGAGAAAGTGTGCAAACCTCATCGGGGAAGCAGAGGCAGAGGCAAGTTGCCTCTCCCTACTTGGCACAACCAGGGCATTGAACAATTTGATGATATCATCCCTCTTTGATATCACTTCCTAATTACAAACTTGGAGGTCCAGTAGATGGACATCACCAATGATAACACATTGTCTCTCTGCAATTTGTGGGGTCACCACCTCGTATACTAAGAAGATGTTATTATGGTGTTGGAGGGACATGGTTGGGACCTAGACTTTCACATTTGTCGTTCCCAGGTTGCAATGTGAGCCATTGTTGAAAATGCAATAAGAAAGTCTCAATTTTGATTTTTTGCCTTAATCAAATTGAGGAAAATCGAAATTCCACGTCCACTGACAACTTGGAGGAGTTAACTAAAGTGACTTGTGCATGTGTCAACAACTGCTTGAGGTGCTCAAAACTCGTCAAACACTCCTCTGTCCATTCAAACCTCTTTCTTTTCCTTTGCAATGACATGATAGGATAAGTAATATGCGAGAATTTCTTGATGAACCTCCTGTAATAACATGTTAACCCCGTGAAAGATCTCACCTCATCTACATTCCTAGGAGTTGCCCACTCCATGATAGCTCTTACCTTTTCTGAGTCCACTGTTATGCCTTTCTTGGAAACCACATGTCCCAAGTAGTGGACTTTGGTCTGAAAGAAATTGCACTTGTTGAACTTGGCATACAATTGATGCTCTCTCAACAATCTCAATACTATTGTTAAGTGTTCGGCATGCTCTTCTTCATTTTTTGAATATACCAATATATCATCAATGAATACAATAACAAACTTATCCAAATATGGATGCAACAAACTATTCATCAAGCACATAAAGGTAGTTGGAGAATTAGTTAAACCAAATGGAACTACAACAAACTCATAATGCCCATACCTGGTATGGAAAGTTGTATTGTAGATGTCATCTTCTTTAATGCGTACCTGATGATATCTAGATCTCAGGTCAATATTCAACAACACTATTGCTCCCTTCAGTTGATCAAATAAGTCATCAATCCTCGATAATGGATACTTGTTCTTGATGGTCACTTCATTTAACTGCTTGTAGTCGATGCATAGCCTAAGACTACCATCATTCTTCTTCACAAACATTACTGGTGTGCCCCATGGTGATACACTTGGACTAATGTACCCCTTGTCAAGAATTTCCTTCAACTACAATTTCAACTTTACCAACTCAAGTATACTCATCATGTAAGGTGCCTTTGATGTCAGAGTTGCCCCTGGCACCAACTCAATAGAAAAGTCTACTTCCCTATGAGGTGGTAACTCTAAAATATCTCAAGAAATACATCCTGAAACTGTTGTAGAACTGGGTACCTGCTTAAAATATTTGTATCTTCAACTTCCTTACCTTTGTCACTAGAAATGTTGACTGCAAATAACACACACCCTTTCCTGCGACAACACTTGGCCTGCATAGTTGTCACCATTCTAATTGATGTTGCTTTCTTTTTACCCCACAAGACTCTTTGTTCTCCATTATCATCCAAGAACTCAAGGTTTTTCATAACAATCCACCTTGGTTCTATGAAGGTACAACCAATTCATGCCCACTGTATGATCCCAACAGTAATACATTCAAATGTGTTGAGGTAGGCATACCATTCAAATCAAATGTACAAGCTCTTACCCAGTGATTAAGTATCTTCTTAGTACCTATAGGCAATTGTACTAACCAAGACTCTGCATGCACTTCTTTATTCAAACCACACTTATCCACCATGTCAGGATTAGCATAACTATAATTAGATCTAGGGTCAATCAAAATAGAAACAACTATATTACAAAGCTTACCATCCATCTCAATGATAGATGCTTGATGGTATGCCTGTCTGTTATCCAACACTACATAGATCCTAGGAATCTTTTTCCCAACATCTCCCACTGTCTGTGCCTCCTGAGCACTATAGATCTACAGTCTACCACCCTGATACTATGGACAATCTTTCTTGCAATGATCTTTGCCACAAGTCCAACATTGTAAAGGCTTCCAACCTTCATCCTTGTTCTGCTCCTCAGATCGAAGTCCTTGTCCTCTATCAGATGCATTGAACTTCATAGATGATGTTGCATTCTCTTTATTACCTGCATCTTAAGGTCTTGCTTGCTTCTTGTCCCATTTTCCTGTTTTCCTTGCATTACCTTTCTAGTCTGGCTTAGTCTCAAATCTGCACTTCGATTGCTCATAACAATCCTTTAGCTTTCCGATGGCCTCCTCTAATGACCTATGCTCATCAAACTCAATCTTGTCTTTGAATGTAATCGATAATCCAATAATGAATCTCTGAATCTTGGCCTTCTCCTCCTTGAGATAAGGCACATACCTCAGTAGCTCCAAGAACCTACCAGTGTACTCCTCATTTTTCATCGATCTCATCTTTAGCTTGTAGAATTCTTTTGCCCCGTCGTCAAAGTATCTCTATGTTAGGTACTTCTTATTGAATAGTCTCTTAAGCTCACTGCAAGTCAAGTCCTCCTCGTGAATACCTCTAACATTCTTCACATCTTCCCACCAAATATCTACTTTACCATTGAGATTGAATGTAGTTATTCTAGATTTCACGTTCTTTGAGTAACCGTGCAATCTGAAGAACTTATTCATGCCAAGCAACCATGCCTTTGCATCATGTGGTTTCTTCATCTCTCCATCAAATGTAGGTGGCTTTGCTTTCTTAAACTTGTCTGACAAATATCCCTTGTCAAACCTCCTGTAAGGATGATAATGATGTCAATCATAATTCCTGTCAAATCCAAAACTAGAATAGTACATGTGTCTATCACCTCTCCTATCTGGAGTGTCCAAGGACCTGTCAACTCTGATCGTGTCCTCTATGTCCCACATGTACTCACCATGATACCTACTTCCATATGCCCCATTAGTTTTGTCCTCCTACTCATGGCTGATCTGAAGTGGTCCATGTTGCTGCAATTCTAACAAACTCTTAAGTGTCATTGCATTTACTTATGCTTGTTTCTCTTGTGCCTATACGGTTGTCATTGTTTGCCTTACAACTCTGTATTTCTTCCTTTGAGCTTCTCAATGTGTCTGCCAAATCAGAAGAGTGCCCAACACCACGTTGCTCATCTGATCCATAAGGAGAGTATCAAGAACTGTAGTCTACCATCTTGCGAGTCATTTGTGATATTCTTCTTGCAAGGTATATTATGTCAGCTAACCAAATCACAATAAACCAATGTACCTTAGCATAATTCGAGGATAATACCTCATTTGCAAGATCAATCAATCAACGTACTACATGTATAACATAATCATGACAATATATAGAAATATAACACATAAGCATATAAGCATATACCCATCATTCTAGCTAGAGTCCAATCATCAATGAATGACCATATGAACTACACATATAGTGACCTCATGAATGACAAAAACCACCACATCACTATACACTTGACCACATGTGAATAGTAACATGCATAAACAATGCATAATCAACCATACCCTCATGCCAACACACTCCACAACAACACCATCAACTTCCCATGGCGACCTCACTACAACCATAGCCCATACGATACAAATGCAACAAGCATGCAATCTTACAACACAAGAAACACATATGCAAACGACATGAATGTATCACTAACACACATCCCATCCAGTCTGAGGGGTGAACCAAGCTCTGATACCACTACATGGTATCATATATGACCCAAAGAGAGAGCAACCCGCTCTGATATCACTCGGTAACACCCTCCTCCCACATCTACCCAAGTAATCGGCCAATCGAGTTAAACATGTGATGAGAAGTTACTATGACATGATTTGACCTCTTAAGTCACCTTAAGGAAGTGGAACCGACAGAAACACACCATACAAACCTTCCACATCAGCAACAAGGCTCCCAGGAACCATCATAACCACTTAGGTAACTAGCCCTTGGGTCCCACTGAGTTTTTAAACCATTAAACCCCTGGATGCTCCCTTGATATGGAAAACCATGCATCCAGGAGGCTCCAGACGCTCCCACAACATGGGTATGCATGCATCCAGGGACTTTTCTACCCAATGTTATGCCTTTGTCTCCAGGATTTGAGCCACTTTTTCAAGCCTAGAGCCCAGATCATTGCCCATAACTCAATGACACTTTCGAAATTGCAAGATAAAAACAGAATAAAGATACACATACAATTACTTGAGCAAGGAATTGATTGGAACCCTACTAGCCATGGCAGGGATTTCGTCAAACATGTCAAAATTATGCAATCTACAGGTTTAAACAATAGATCTGAGCATAGGGATCTCGTACTCATTTGAGAATCGCTAAGAAGCATTGATTCCTCAACACATTAGCTACAGTTTCATCCATTATGCCATAGATACATTGTTCATTCATATACAAGTAAAAACAGATGAGAGCCATACATAGCCAATGTCATAATACATGCTCATAACCAACACAATAACCATAGTCACATAGTCATATAACCCATATATAAACCAATATAATAATCATGAGTAAAAAGGAGAAATAACCTCATATTAATGATGCAAAGGCCAACCAGCTGTGGGACTTCCATGAACCACCCAACCATAGACATGGTTGAGCCAAATCTCTCTTTAGCAAGTCACCCCTATGCCATTATCCAAGCATGAATGTGGGATCTTATAAAATACATCAATCAAAACCATTTAGGGCTTTGAGAGGCCAAACCACCTCAACCCATCAAACAATGGTTCCACCTTATGGTCAGACATCACAAAACCATCATCAGATCAGTCTCTACCCAAGCCTTTCAGGGCTCCAGAGCATTTGTTCCAACCAAGGCTTCGAGGACTAGTAACTCAACCCACAAGTATCACTAGGCTTCCATAGCGCTTGTCCAACCAGGGCTTCCGGGACTAGTAACTCAACCCACCAAGGGCTTCCAAAGCATTTTTCCAACCAAGGCTTCCAAGACTAGTAACTCAACCAAAGCTATTATAGGGCTTCCAAAGAGTTTGTCCAACTAGGACTTCCAGGAACTAGTAACTCAATCCAAGTTAAAGGAGACATGAGAACAAACCAGAAAAACAAAGAAAGGAAGCCACAACACCATGGTTATCCATGAAATAACAAGGCTTGGCAAATCCACTATCAATCCAGGCGATCCTCCATGCCAATGACATATCATGACCAATAAAACATATGCATGCCAAAACTAGCGAGGAAAACATACATGCAACTTGGTACCTACAAGCAAATCCCACTGTAGATGTTGATCCCAATGTCCTCTTGCGCTTTCCTATTCTTCCTTTGCTTTCTTGCTCCAAAACTACAAGTATGCCACACTCCTCCAAGAGTGCTCCAAAAAACTCAAGTGTACAAGAGTATGAGAGAAAGAGAATAGAGAGAGAGCTCCAAAACTGAAATAACAAAAGTTTGTGAACTAATCCTCATAAGCCTTTTTATTAATTAGGCCTCTATTTTATTCATTTTCCATTATTTTCCTTCATTTTCCTCCTCACATGCAACATGTGACCTTTCACCTTCTTTTTCTCCTAATTTTCACTATTTTTATAAACAAATGTGACAAAATGCCATTTTGCATTTCTAAAGCCTTAGCCATTCCCTTTGCCAATTTCCTTAGCCATTAATTAATCACAAGTGATCCCCATCACTATGTTTTGCCCAAAATTCATTCTTGGAATAAGTGTCCCATCAACTGTGGTTATTATTTTTCCTTTATTAACTTTTATTACATGAAATTTTCATGAGGGTTGTTACATTAGGCTTCCATTGCGACTCAAGTCATTTTGAGGCTTTTGCCCTTCTGTTATTTTTTTTGATGATATAAATTATTCAGGTGGCTATTTGGTTTTCTTCACAAGGGTAGGTGGTCCTACGTGCCAAAATTTTGTCTTTTCTCTTATTCTTTCCAGCCCACCCATATAGTTATACCTATTATGTCGGTAATTTAGTTACTTATAAGTAGACTTATTACGGATTATCCATCAAAACATGCAACCTCTGTACATTTTATATAATACAAAGATGTCTAACTTACAACGAAAATATTGATATGATCCGAATGGAAAATGGCATTAACCCATGGTACTCATCCACCCATATTATTCATCAACCCATGGAATTTACCCATGGTATTGTAAATGGCCTCCGCCCGTGATATTGTAAAATCCACCCATGGTATTCATTCACCCATGGAATTGACCCGTGGTATTGTAACTGAAAAATACTATGAGTAACAAGTCACATTTTGTAAAAGGATAGATTGTCCGCCACAATGTAGCCTTTACAGTTCAGAGGCATGTAACGAGCACATCTCTTCTCAGAGATAAGCTACCATCGCCCTAGCTGGTTTATTTCCATTTCTGGTTGTACGCATATTTCAGTATTTTACAGTAATGAAATGAAGTATTATTTCTGCTGCATATCTGTCTTTATAGTTATTATCGGTTTTAATAAAAAGTTTCTTTGTGGTGTTGCTTTTTGGGCATTCTCCTCTTGTTCTTTTGGCAATTCAATTTTTCAGATCTTGGGGGCCTTCCCCCCAAGATCCATTGCAATTTTTCAGATCTTGGGGGTCTCTCCTCCCAAGATCCATTCCAATCTTTTAGATCTTGGGGGCCTCCCCTCAAGATCCGGATCACGATATCACATATGGTCACAAACAAATAAACTCAGAAACTCACAGATGTATTAGAAGCAAGATTCACATAATATGGAAATACTTCTTCAAAAATTACAAGTCATCAATATATACAATGATGAAAGAATAATCTTTGAAAAGGTATTCCATTATTTTCTAAAATTCCAATGGAGCATTTTTCAAACCAAAGGGCATAACCATCCATTGGAATTGGCCACCTGGTACCACAAATGTTGTTTTATATCTATCTTCGGGATTAATTCTAGTTTGCCAGAATACACCGTTGAGATCAAATTTACTAAAAACATTGGCTTTGGCAATTTTTGATAGCAACTTTTCTTTATTAGACAGAGGGTACCTAATAGGAATGAGAGATTCATGCTCGGTTCGGCTCATGTGATTTGCTGAAGCCTTTTGTGCTTTAAATGATCCTTCTTTTTGAAACAAAATATTTTCCCCTTAACCATAATGCATTAGGGTGGTCTGTTGTACAAATTGTTTTCAACTTATTTACAATATCAGACAAAATTGTAGAGCTGTGAAGTTTTGCATGCTTAACAATTTTTAGGATCTTTGAAAGATCTGTAACTTCTTCCTCTAGAGTGTTTATTTCATCAGTTTTTTCCCTAATAGTAAACTTGTTCTTCGGAGGAACTTTTACCTTTTCTCCCTGTATACTAAAAATTATCAAATTTCTTTCAATGGTAATTGGCATATGTTTTTTCATGAAATATTGGCCAAGCAGCATGTCAACACTAATGTCATAATTATATAAAGTGACATATACTTCTTGAGATCCCAATAACAAAGGAAAGTCTAGTGCAACATATGGGATTTTCATTAGTTGTTTGTTAACAACTCGAAATTGGACCTGAGTTGGCTTCCAATAGTAGGTTGGGATGGATTTGAACCTGCGACAACTACTCATGGCACCAACATCAATTTGATCATCTAGAGTGTATTCTTTATATCCTGGTACTTTTATTTGAACAATGATCACCATGTGATCATCAATCCCACTAATATCATGAGTTATATCATCATTATGTTGTTTGCCATAAACTAATGGAGTATGAGTATTGGTGAAAGATAGGGTAACAAACTGAGAATTCAATTCATCAAGAATTTGAATTTTAGCTTGGATTCTTTTTGCTAACTGCATCATCTTTTCTCGATCTTTTCTGAGCTCTTCCTTTGTACCTTTTATTTTCTCTAATAGTAATTATGCAATATTGTCTTTATTAGATGCTTCTGTTGCAGGATGCTAATAATCATTACAGAATTCTTCATCCTCTACCTTCTCTTGTAAAGGTGGACAGGTGCATGTTTGCAACTAATCAATTTTCTTTTGGATACGTCGTCTTGGAATGATCAAGCTGGGATTGAGGGAATCTTTTTGTCTCTGGAGTCTCTAACTGTTGTTGAATATTGTTGAAAGAAAACATAAAGCAATCTGACAAATATGTATGATCACTATCACTGCTGGATTCTGAAATAGATTTTTTTTTTTTTTTCTTCTATGTCAATATTGTCATCAGTATCATCATTATTTACAAAAAAAGCATTTAAATTCTGAATCAGATTGTGAAACGAAGTCCCATTTTGCTGGATTATAAGTGGATTTAAACATCTCAACAATCTTTTTTTCTAGATTTCCTTCCTTTATTTGGTCATTTTTTTTATCCCAACGACCAATTTGTCCACAAAGGAAGCATTTAGTTCGTCTTTTAAACACAAATATTGACCTTTTTTCTACAGGGGTTCTAGACTGATAACTTTCTCTTTGTTTTTTTTTTTTTAAATTTTCGGTTCTAGGAGCACTGACCTTGCAGTGGCACTTACCACTTTGGTTTTTCTAAGAACCCTTTATGAAGGAGTTCTTATAGCACCCAAAATGATAGGTCTCGTTGAAGAAATCACATATATTGGGACTAAAATATAGTTGTTTCTTAACATTCTTACATGTTTTGTAGGATGCACATTCATTTTTCAAAATGGTGAGAATGTGTTGATGTAATGTAGTTAATGATAAAGTGTCAATGGAAATATGCTGAGAAGCCAAAGACTATTGGACTAATTCTGGTATCTTTCCTGGCATAGAAGCAATATAATGCCTGAGATATGCAACATTATGGTGATTTAGAAGCTTGTAATACAAGCTTTGCATTGTGCAGTAATAATCAGATAACAAGTCTAAGTTGCAAAGCCTTTGGCTCATAAACATTTGGGCATAGTGTTCATCATAAGAAGATATGAAACCCAAGAATTCATGAGATAATGCTAATAACATAGCTTGAAGGGGGTCTTCATTATATAATATAGTTGTTTGTTCTTCTCTATTAAGGGTTTCCCACCATAGCCTTGCATTACTAGTTAATGCCCATGTGATCAGTATAGTCATAGAAGCCTTAGTATCTGCTTTTCTTTGAGAGCCCCATGCATTGATTTTTTGCAAAAGTATCAAGATTTGATCTTTGTTCATACAATCAAAGTTTATAAAGAAAGTATTACTTTGACTTACAAAATTTGACTACAAATGTGCATCTTCTTTAGCTTTTGTGGAAGCCAAGTTTCGAGTCCATATGTTAAATGGGCTTTTATTTGGTTGAGAGCCTATATCTGAACTAGACGTTCTGGAAGCTTTATTGGGAAAACTAAAATATTATGTTCTCTTTTATTTAGTGGTAGAAGATTCTACATATTCTCTTGTTAGGCTAGTCACTTTTATTTCATTTGCAGAGAAATATGAAATTATTCTTTTTAATAGATTTAACTTTTCTCTGGTCAAATCCACATCATTTACTATTTTCAGTAACTCATCTCTGTCTTTTTGAAAAGCCTTAAGGGAAAGGCTAGTATGGGATTGGGATGCCTTTTGCAGAGTAAATTTAAGACCTTCTTCTTCAATTTCTAAAAATCTAGCTCTGGTTAAAGCAGTTTCAAAGCTAGATACAACTTTACTGATTACCCCTATTTGGTTATTAATGGTTCGTAATTGGTCCTCATAAACATTCTGGTGTGCATAAATAGTGTCTATGCTACGATGGATGTTTTTTACATGCTCTTTGACATCAATAATGTCTCTTTCCAGATCATCAATGTTTTGAGCTACACATATTGACATATAATTATTGTAATTTTGCATTTTTATGTTCTCAACAGACTCTGGATTTGTAGATGATCTATAACGTAAGAACTATAAATCACTTTGAATAGTACCATTTCTGAATTTAGGAGTAGTATTACTTGGTTCTAAACTTCTTTCAGGCAATTCTACTTTATTACATGTATTTTCTCTAAGTAGGGAAATCATATTGTGAACTTTGACAAGGAACATGATACATTCAGGACAATCTGAATGCTGGCCTTGATGTGCAGAGGCTGATGTTGAAGGAATAAACTGGTATTTCTTTTTTAAGTTTTCTTTTATTTGAAAATATATACAAGCAGAAAAATTTCTACTATCATGATGATGTCTTTGACTGCTCTCGAATATTGACAATCTTAGTGGTATATTGACAGAGTGTGGAAAGTGAGCAAACTGACTTCTGATTAATCGATTTGATTGATTTGCTAACTGAAATCTTAGACTAGTGCCTCCATCACTTTCAGGAATAACTCTCAACTATCTAGATGAGTTGGCCAATTCTGGATACTTCTGGGATAAGGGTTGGTACTCACTGGACCATTCTTCTAGGAGAGTTAATTCACAAACCCAACTTGTAAAGGTGTAGCATTGTTGGGACCAACAATTACCCCTTCTTTAGTGCTCTTTTGTGTAATTTTCAGTTAATGAATGGCATGGAAGATGAAACAAATTGGATACAAATAGTAGTGTGTAACTAGGCTACTTGAGTCTGTGGCGCAAAATTAAATCCATGGACTTAATAAAAGCTTGAAGAAAATCGTTTATATATGGATCTGATAGTGAAACTTGGTATCTGGGTACAACAGAAGACCATGCGGGACCATTATTAAGAGGGATTTGGAATCCTCCTAATAAGGTATCACTAAATTCATTGGCTCTGGTGTCAAGGACACAAGCTAGACATTAGGTGTTTAACCTTGGCTTAACTAGAGGTTTGTTTTTGAACTGGATTAGCCTGATGTGAATATATTTACACCCCTTAGCAAGTCCCCATTCTATATATTCCTTGTTAACCAATGATACTTGATATACTTGTTGTGATAGGGATATAGGAATGTTGACTGAAGAGAATCTGAACAAATTTGCTGCTCTAAACTGCAAAACATGCATCTTATAGGTTTTTTCAATATCTATATCGGGTAGAGTCCAGTTTGGTTGTGGTTCAAATTCTTGACCAATGACACAAGTATTATACAAATCATCTTTATTTTCTTTGTTAATATACTTAGTTAACCATGGCCACCTCTTATCATGCGCTGCTTTGCGGGACTCCGCAGATAAATTGAAACTTTGCCTAACATCCATACTGCTTAAATTAAAAGACTTAATGCACCTGAAATTTGTAGAATTGTAATCCTAGGTCACGCCCTAACGCCCAAACGCCTCATCATGGAAACAATGAGACTTATCGTGTCAGACACCTTCAACTTTTGCCTACAACAGGTACTCTTCCACTTCTATCTCGAATCAACAAAGAACTAGGCTCTGATACCAATTTACCAAAGTATGCAAATTGATTCACAAATGCAATTTATAAACACAAAAATATTGATATCACATATGCTCACAAACTGATAAACTCAGAATAAACTTAGAAACTCACAAATGTATTAGAAGCAAGATTCATATATATATATGAAGAAAATTAAAGTGAACCACTTAATAAAGAGAATTTAATCAGATTCACATAAAATTTAAGAATTTTTTTCCTCTTATAAATAAGTTTGTCAACTATCTTAGGGAAGTAATTGAATTGAAGACCTAAGAGTGAGAAGCTAGGGTTTTATAGCAGTTTTTGTTCCTCCCCTTTATGTTGATCATTTTGGTTGTACATTGGAGTTTCATTTGTGGCTAAATGCATATTTTTTGCAGTCTTCATACTAGCTTTGGAGCTTTTTGCCACTGAATTAGGGTTTGTCTTGATTTTCAGCTAGCTCAGTTTTCTATCAACTTGGCAATTCTTTTTATGTTCCATGTGTTCCCAACTCATTAGGGTCTTTCTTGTTGCTAGACTATGATATAGTGGTGTTTCTCTAGTTATTGAGTGGTTGAGATCATTGCTTGTTCAATGGGTCTTAGAAATAGATTTGTTCAAAAGGTGAAATCAATTCCCTCTCGTGCTTTGGGAATTTTCTCCTCTTTATCAGAGGAATTTCGGCGTAAAACACATATAGAGAGACCTTTGTCGACGCGTTTCGAACCAACTAGTGTGGTTCATCGTCAGGACAAGTTGAAGAAACAGATCCAGTCTAGCATATTAAATAGTCTGAGCAGAGACTCCAACGGTTAAAATCGATTAACGACTAATTTTTGACTTAAGGACCCAGGTCAAATTTTCATTTATTAATATTATTATTGTTTTTATTTTTATTAATATTATTATTATTTATTATAGAAATAAGTTGAATTCAGTAAAAATAAATAACATAAATAATGGTTAGTTTTATTTAAAAATAATTAAATTATTTATTTAACCCGGATGCGGGTGATTAACCTGTCAATTAAGGTGCTTGTCATGAAGCCACGCGCAAGCACATGGTGGTAGGTGGCCAGGAGGGAATTTGTTATGGTTTCGAGGGAGGATGCGATGGGTATTGAATGCTATTCAATACGCCTACAAGGAACTGGTACATAGGAAGCGGGAGGAAGAAACATTTACCATAGCGGGATGAAGAACAACAATGCAAGTTCAGATAGAGCGGTGGTTTTCATTCTGCTGGATGGTGCAGTAGATCATGAGGGATTTTGGCCTGAGTATGCCGGAGGCGGGATTGTAGGTTGGTTTGCCCTGTCACAGAGGGTGAAGCCACTTCTAGTGCAGAATCCTGGGTGCTCCAGTTGGGGGTTATCGTCAACTGAGCATTTCCCCTCGACAGCTTCGACAGCAACAGAGAATTGGGGGAGTCAAAGGGGCATAATTGGGGTCTCTCTGCAGGAACTGGTGCAAAATTGGGTAGGGGGGCGACTCAGAGTTGGCGGCAGAACTGTTATCACTGAGAATTTGGGAAATTCTCCGCATACGGGCTTTTGTTTGTTTCGGGGAAGTGTGACTGGCTCGCTGCATCTTGGGAAGATGCCGCACCGTTTTAGAGCGACTCCTTGCAGAGGCCGCCATGCTGGGAATAGAGGAGGTTCGGGAGGCAGGGGAAGGTCGTCCCCTCAAAGAATTTCGCCGCTATCTACGGCTTACCCCGCTACCCAGGCCTCGGAGGACTCGGACAATTCTCTTGACGATTCGGTCCAAACAACGAAATTTCGCTTCAAAAGCAGGCTAGACAGGCCCACAGTCACGACACTCGTCACGGTGATTTTCTCTGAGGAGGAGGAAAATCATGTCAGTCCTGAGAACTCAGAGGGGGAGCGCTCTCCGTCCCCTTTGGAAGACACGATGCAGGAGGAGGACACCACCAGCGAGCAGTCTGCCTCCACGGACCTGCTTCACTCTCCCAGCACGACGACAGTTCAAGTACAATTGGAGGATCATCGCATTAGCCATCAACAGCTAGGCATGGAGGAGAAAGACAAAGGAAAGGCTGAAATGCAGCAAGGTGAAGCCTAGACAGACCCAACGAAGAAGTGGCCGGCCCACTTCCACCAAAATCGGTTGATTCCCAAGCTCCCCCCAGGAGTAAAGATCACCGATGTGCAAGATGGCCTCATGATCGACTGGGTTCCCGAATCGGACGAGGAGGAAGGCACTGGAGGTGATGCACCCGGTTAAAGTTCACAAGGCGAAGGATAACACCAGGCAGGTCTCTGGTTTTTTGAGTTTTCATGTCTGTTTTCAGTTTGTCTGTCAAAATTATACGCCCGACGATATACAGTAGGCTGGCAAGTCCATTTCTCGTATGCAGTTTGTCAATGGTCTCATATGTAGTTTGTCATTTGTCAGGTCAATGCTTTTTGTTTGCAAATTTTTGCTGTCATGCTCTGATTTACAAGTTGCATCATGATGTAAGAGCAGTGAACTAGCTCAGCCTTGAAATGGTCTCCATAAAGAGAGAGCTTTAGGACTCTCTCAGAGGCAATGCCTCTTTGTAAATATCTTTTTTCTCTTTTTAATATATTAGATCAGTCTTTACACACAAAAAAAAAAAAATTAAATTATATATGTATTATGTATATATATATATATATTATATATATATATTATATATATATATATATATATATATATTATATATATATATAATAATAAAATAAATAAATAAAAAAAAATAATTGAAAAAATAAAACAAAAAAAATAAAAATAATAATAATATAATAATAAATAAAATAAAAAATAATATAAAATAATAACCAATAATAATAAATATATATATAAATATATTATATATATATATATAATATATATATATATATTAAAAGTTAGTTAAGATTATACTTAATAATATTAGTTAGGAAAAAAATAAAACGGAAAGAGCGACCTAGAATAAAAAAAGAAGAAGAAGGACTAGAAAAAATCCAATAGAAAACCAAAGATCAAGAAGGAAAAGGAAGAAAGGAAGGCACCAGGGGGAACGACGAAAGCGCGCAAGATAAAAGTGGGGGGGAGGAAGAAACACTAAGATGAAATGGCAGGGATCCAACATCTACTGATCTTCCAGGCATCATCTCTGTTGAGATTGTTAGGCCTTCTTTCAATTTCAATAGCTTCCCTGAATTTACGATGATGGAACTGAGCAATTCTGGCAACAACCTTGGCCTCCTCTATACAGACTTGATGCTTGGTCGTATCCACATGCTCAGCTAATGCTAAAGACTTGGTTCTCCCATGTCTCAGGTCAACTGCATGTTCGCTAATTCTCTGATTAATGGAGCGCCCTGTTTCCCCGATATAGGGTGTCCCACAAGAATAGGGGATCAAATAAACACCCTTCATGTCCTTAGGGTTAACGGGATCTTTCACAGACCGGAGGGAATTACGAATGGTGTTGAGGGGCCTAAAGGTTGAGGGAATATAAAACCTCCTAAGGATCCGTGCAATCTTGTCCGTGGTTCCCTGGACATAGGGAAGATGGACACCTAGTCGACGCTCCTTAGGCTTTTTCTTAATCAACGCATTTCTAGAGGCTTTAAGGAAAGCATTCCGACCAAGGCACCTACTATATCCATTCTCCACAAAGACATCAAGGAGATGGGATCTCTCCTTATCTGCTCTCATTATCCGAAATCCTAAGGGCACAAGTAGCGAGGGTGTTAAGAACACCCATCTTCTGAGCCGAGAAATGATGGGAATCAGCATGAAGATACTGCTCAGTATGCGTTTTCTTTCGGAACATAGAGTGGGAGAGAGAGTCGTCCTTATTCCTAGAAATAAGAATATCCAGGAAAGGGAGGCAACCATTGACCTCTTTTTGCATGGTGAACTTAATGGCAGAGGATTGACCATTGAGGTGATTGAAGAAGCGATCCAGCTCCTCTAGGCCATGGGACCAGATGACATTAGTGTCATCTACATACCTTTTCCAAAGCTTGGGAAGAAGATGAGCTGAGGCTAGAGCTTTGGCTTCAAAATCTTCCATAAAAAGATTCGCAACAATCGGGGAGAGGGGGGAACCCATGGCAACACCACAGGTCTGCTCAAAGAACTCACCCTCGAAACAGAAGAAAGTGGAAGTGAGACATATCTCAACCAGATGAGCGGTATCGGGATCCGTTAGGCGATAGATCACTTCCAAGGCCTCCTTTATGGGGATGCAAGTATACAGGGAGACCACATCAAAGTTGACTAGAATGTCCTCGGGGTTAAGCCTAATATCCTTGAGCTCCATGATGAAGGATGCAGAGTCCTTTACGAAAGACTCAGTGCGGCCAACCAAGGGCTTAAGTTTAAGGGCAAGAAACTTGGCTAGAAGGTAGGTCAGACCACCAATGGTGTTGACGATAGGCCTGAGAGGGGCCCCTTCCTTGTGAATCTTAGGTAACCTAATGTGACTATATTGACAGAAAGAGGGTTGATTGGTAGATTCATTGGCCCTTTCCCTAGATATAATTATGTTTTAGAATGGGTCTCTGTTAATTGGGTAAATCATGAGCTCGTTGGTATTGTCTATCATGGAAGTAATTATTATTCTTTTCTTTTTTAAAACAAGGAGGATAAACATCAAATCTACAAATCTAGACCTTTTTTCATGGGCACTAGAGGAATGTTTCTCACCCACTAGTCTCTAGATTTCAACCCCATGATGGAAAATTCTTCTACACCAGTGTGGATTAGATTGTCATATATTCCCCTTTTTTTCTAGGGTGAAGTCATTTTCAAGGCTATAAGATATAAACTGGTTTGATTTATTTCTAGTGACATGGATAAGGATAATAACTTCTCTTGTACCATAATTTATGTTGAAATGGATTTTTCAAAGGGCCTTCCTAAGGTTATTTAGCTTAACTTGGATAGTCACTCCCATCTTCAGACCCTAGTTTATGAACAAGTTCCTTTAAATGTAATTATTGTCATGAGTATGGACACTTTGTAAAAAGTTGTCCTAAGTCTCCAACTCCTCAACTTTCTTTTAATCCTTTGTCATCTTCTCATAGTAATGATGAGCAAGGAACATTCAAACTAGTTAGAAGGAAACACAAGAAGCATTTGACTAAGAGGCAACATGCTAACAATCCTAAATCTCATCTACATCCTTTCTTCAGTAGTAGATATGAAGTTTTGAAGTCTTGAGTGGCATAAGTTATGGGTCATGAGGCCTAATTTGATCAATCATTCCTAAATCAAGTGTCTCCAAAGAGTATTAATTCTTTTGTTTGGGAAAAGTCTTCATCCAAGGATACTGACAAAATCCTTCTTATATAAAATAAATGAGAAGAAGTTGGAACGGAGGACAAGGAGGAAATTAAACCCCCCTCTTCTTCTCCTTTCTGTTTAGATGTGCTAAAAAATAATATGCATTCTTGCCCTCCTTTAACCATAAGTAGGAAAAATCAAAACAAGAAAGCCCCAAAATCTAGTGTTAAGAACTCTCTTGCCTTCCATGGGTCTAGCGATGGGTTGATTTCTCTCAAATCTTAGAAATGTTTTGTTCTTACATCATCCTTTGCCAACAATTTGTAAGAATATACTCATGTTCTCAATAAATAATAGGTGCGAGCTTTAGAAGGTCTAGCATTGGATCTTTGTCCCCCTTATTTTTTTAGGCGAACTATGGGTTTTATCTCCTTTCTTTTAGATTCATGCAATTTTTGTCAAACCTTCATACAACCATGCTCTGATACCAAATTTGATCTAAAAAACAAAAGTGAAGGTATTACTAAAGAATTTGCAAGTTAGTTTATGTCACTTTGTGCAACACATCATAATTGCAAAAATACATAAACGAAAGTAAAATTGGAGAAAATTACAAAACAAAGAGGATGAAAACATAACATAGGCAAGACACAACTTGATAACAAAGTTCACCCATCTTGGGCTACATCTTTGGATTCAACTTCTAGTGGTGGCCGTTTTATTAAAATGCTCAAGTGCTTAATACATTAATTTACCAACTTCGGACTAAAAAACTAACACTTCCATGTTGTTCAAAATGCTCAAAAACCTCCATTTAGACTCTCCCAAAGTTCAAAAAGGCTTAAAAATGAGCAAAATACCCCTCCTACAACAAAGGACTATCAAACAACTCTACAAAAAGGCTTTGTTATGCAAAATATTCAACAATATGGTCTTGTAGCTTGATTGGTTGGGTGCAGGCGTTGTTATGGCATTGGTCATGGGTTTGAATAGCTAAATGCGTTGGTGATTGTGTTGTTTATTGTTTATATTAAATAAATAAAAATATACAACCCTTGAGTGATTCGCGCACTAATCATATTTTGTGATCTATCGTTGGCAGTTAGCACCAACTATCGACCCTACCTCCAGTGATGCAACCACCATATAACCCTCAGTGTAATACTTATCCGCGCTAGTTGTGAGCCATAACTTCGCGCTTGTTCTGACGGCTCTAGTCACGTGGAGTCCCATACAACCAAGCGCGTTACTATTTATGTCGCCTTTGCCTATAGCACTTGTCGTTGGTCACGTATATGCCATATAACCACATGTTAGACTAGTCGAGCATTTTAATGCCAACCTTCAAATATTATGACAATAAATTAAAACATTCGCCCGTTGTTTAATAAGCCATAACATAGCCTGGTTGGTTGGATGTTGGTTACATAAAAGGAGGTTAGTGGTTCGAATCCTATGAAGGCTGGTTTGACCAGCAAATTTTGGCATGAAAATTGAGGCCACTTAGCGGCCTATCGTAGGGCCGCATGGTGCCCTCTGATTGGGCCACCTCAATATAGTATTGCCGACGTCAGCGTCATGTGCCCTTCTGTGATTTACTTGTTTACCCATCTATACCACATACCACCGACTACCACGTTAACGTACAGATTGCCACACCCGCATTTGTACCCTACAATGTCAACCTTGCAAGTTGACTTTTTATTGTTTAGCCAAAACTTCAAAATGCCATAACTTGCTCATACGATGTCAGATTTACATGATTCAAGCATTATTGGAATCATCACGATGATATCTATGACTTGGCATTGGTTTCAGGATAATTTGAGCACTTTATTTTTTAAGCATTTTCTAGATCCCCAGGATCACTCTTCCCCACAGAAAGCTTTTGGACCACCAAAAATTTGTTTTTGCTCAGCAAGTAAGTGAGGGTACAAATCCCTCACTTTCCCGATATCTATCCATTGTGCTTTACTTGGTGTTACCTTTGAGCCCCACACGAAGATACTCCACGTTGCCTCTGCGTGAAGTTCTTATTTTCCTATCAAGAATGGTATCTTCTTGCAGTTCATCTAAGTATTTGGGAGAAAAACATTCTATAGATGGAATCTGAACATTCTCTTCTTGATAAACAATCATAGGAGGCTCACACAACCTCAAGTTTTCCACATTCACAACAGAATAATTTTGCATGTAAGGTGGAAAATCTAATTAGAAAGCATTATTACCAGTCTTTTCCACAATATTGAAAGGACCATACCTGATTAGTTTTAACTTTTTACCTTCACCTTGCAACATTCCTTGTTGATATATGACCATACTTGATCTACCACTTGAAAATCACCTTGTTCCTTATCATGCCTAACTTTGTACTTGGCCTGACCCTTTTCCAACTATCCCTATATTGTTTGATGCACCAATTAGATTTGTTCAATGAATCACTTGGCTTTATCCACATCACTATGTCCATCCAATGTAATATCCTTGCCAAATATAAAGTCCAAAGGAGACTTTGGCAAATATCCAAAACATGCTTCAAATGGAGATGTCTAAGTTGATGAATGCTCGGTACGAGTGTAGCCATGTTGGATATAATGCAAATGTTCAACCCAAAGTTTATGATGCTTACCACAATATCCACGTAGTAGATACACTAATGTCTTGTTCACTACCTATGTTTGGTCGTCGGTTTGTGGATGAAATGTTGTGCTCTTTTACAATTTTGTGTCCATGACTTCCCATAAACTTTACCAAAACTTCTCGATAAATCGAGAATCTAGATAAGATATAATAGAAGTGGGTAACTCAAAGTGAACCCATACATTCTGAAAGAACATCTGTGTAGGTTGTTCATTTGTTACCTATTTCTTACAAAGCATCAAAACACACAATTTGCTTAATCGATCCACCACAACATATAAATAAGCATGTCCTTTTCTAGACATAGGTAATCCTCCTACAAAATCCATAGAAATCCTTTCCCAAGGACGAAAAGGAATAGGAAGTGGAGTATACAAACCCAATCTCATGATACTTGTCTTACTAGTAGCGCACATAAAACATCCTCTTACATATCTTGACATAGTTTCATCCTTACAATGCCAATAATGACACCTCTGCAGTTGAGCAATTGTTTTTCCTACACCAAAATGACCAACAATAAGAGAAGTGCGGGCTTCTTTTATGACATTAACTCTTTCACCCTGTGGAACACACAACTTGCCAAGATTATACAATAACTTTTTATGAACATGATAATCCAACTCTTCAACATGATTTCCTTGACATAAAGTTGCATATACATCTTTAAAATATTCATGTTGAGCATATTGTTCAATATAAATTTCATGCATGACTGAATTATGCTTAAGAATGACAGGTGCATTGACTCTAAGTATGAATAACATATGTGCAACTTTATTATAAATCCATTTCTTATACCTAATGACCAAATAAAATTGTTGTAAAAATCTCATCCACCTAAAATGCCTTGCTTGCTGTAACTTACTTTGCGATTGAAGATATTGCAAAGGTTGACAGTCAGTATGAATAATTGTTTCTTTACCCATCAAATAACGTTTCCATTCCTTCACACTTTGAACTAGAGCATACAACTCCTTATCATAGGTTGGATAGTTAATTGTTGCATTATAAAAATTCTCATAATGATAACATATTGGCTTACCATGTTGCATCAAAACTACTCCCATAACATATTCACTTGCATCAGCCTGAATTTCAAATGGTTGTTTGAGATTTGGAAGTGTTAGAACCAGTGTCGTACTAATTCTCTCTTTTAATGCATTGGAGGCTTTCTATTGTTTGCCTCTCCACTAAAAGACTTGATTCACACTTGTTAAAGCATGTAATGGCGATGCAATAGATGAGAAGTTAGCAATAAACTTTCTCTAGTATTAGGATGCTCCAAAAAAACTTCTAACTTTTGTTACATTATTAGGATTAGGCCACTTTACAATAACTTCTACTTTGGAGGGATCTATTATCAATTCAACAACCGCTATAATATGACCTAAGTACACCAAAGATGTTTTGCCAAATTCACATTTGGACATTTTCAAATACAACTTTTTTTTTCTCCAAAACATATAGCACTTGTTTTACATGATTTACATGCTCTTCTCGAATCTTATTGAAAATCAAAATATCATCTAAGTAGACTATGACAAAATCATCAAGAAATGGATGCAATGCATCATTCATCACCCTCATGAAAGTAGCAGGTGCATTACAAAGCCCAAAAGGCATTACTAACTATTAAAACAAACCTTGTTTTGTCTTAAAAGCAATCTTCCAAATATCACCTTGAACAATCCTCATCTGGTGATAACCACTGCTGAAGTCTAACTTAGTAAAATAAATAAAATCCTTTAATTGATCTAGCAAATCATTAATATGAGGAAGAGGATAACTATTCTTTACCATGATCTTGTTCAAAGCTTGAAAATCCACACACATGCACCATGTACCATCATTCTTTGGAACCAAAACAATAGGAGACCCACAAGTAGATGTACTAGATATGATGACCCATTTGTCAAGCAACTCTTGGATTCGTCTTTTGATCTTTGCATTCTCCCAGATTGACATTTTGTACATTCCAATATTCATAAGTGGAGCATCCTGTTGCAACAAAATCTCATGTTGGAGTCCTCTTTTTGGAGGTAACCCTTCAGGTTCCTAAAACATCTTGCCATAAGTATTAACAACATCGAGCAAATCATACTCAAGTTTAGAATCACATCCAAAGAAAGCTCTAGATTCATAAGTATCTTTAGCTTTAATCCTCAACAATACAAAGTTCTTACTAACATTTACCATCCTCTTCGTTTGACCTGCACTGACAAGAGATAAATTCATTTTCTTGTGATGTGCTCTTACAATATATTTTGTATCACCTTTGAAAACACGATACCTATTCTCATGATATTTACCATCTCCTTAATTTGACTTGTGTTGACAAGAGATAAATTCATTTTCTTGCAACGTGCTCTTACAATATATCTTGTCTCACCATTGAAAAATTGATACTTGTTCTTATGATGATAGAATATATCCTTTTGATCATATAAATATGGACTCCCTAAGAAAATCCCACATATGTCAATTGGTACAACATCAACCTCAACCTCATCAATAAAATTAGAAGTAATTGAAAATTTAAGTTTACATTTTCTTGTTACTTTCTATTTAGCATTTTCACATACCCATCCCAAAGGGTATGGCTTTGCATGAGGTGTTGTTTCAAATTATGTTTCTTGAAAATATATTTAGAAATAAGATTGACCCGAGATCCACAATTAAAGAGTGTATCAACATTAATATGCTTTATAACCACTCTAATATGGAAAATCTCTTTCCTTTCTTCATCATTTTGAGAATTAGAAGATTTTTTAGAAGAACTAGTACTTGCGGTAGTAGATATACCTTACATTCCCATGGCTATGATCTTGGTTTCATCACCTGAATCAAATCCCAAATCTTGTTGCCTTGTAGCAAAAATCTTTTGTTTCCCCTTATTGTTGAACTTCTTTGGGCTTAATTCGGGATGTAATTTCCAAAAATGGTCTTCATCATGACTTTCTTTTGAACAATGCTTGCAAGTCATTTTCCTTTCCTCCATCTTAACAATAGATGTCCTTTTCTGTGTTCATTTTCCTTTCCCCTTTGATTTATCAACCAATGGCTTCGATGGTTTCTTTGAGAAATCTTGTCGCACACTTACATTCTTACCTTCATTTTCCAGATGTAGTAGATATACCTTTCATTTCCATGGTTGTGATCTTGGTTTCATCACCTGAATTAAATCCCATATCTTGTTTCCTTGTAGCAATAGTCTTTTGTTTCCCCTTATTGTTGAACTTCTTTGGGCTCAATTCAGGATGTAATTTCCAATAATGGTCTTCATCACGGCCTTCTTTTGAACAATGGTTGCAAGTAATTTTCCTTTCCTCCTTCTTAACAGTAGATGTCTTTTTCTGTTTTCATTTTCCTTTCCCCTTTGACTTAACAACAAATGGCTTAGATGGTTTCTTTGAAAAATATTTCTACACACTTACATTCTTACCTCAATTTTCTAGATGTGTAGCTTGCACACATACTTCATCTAATTTAGTTGGATTAAAAATAATAATAGTATGTCTAAGATAACTATATAAACCACCAATATATTTCAAAAGTGTCTCTTCTATATCCAGAGGGATACCCAAAATTAAAACTTTTTCTTATGAAATTCTTGAGTATAGCTTTGGACACTTTGTCCTTTAGCTTCTCTAAGGTTTTTCCATCTCATAAATGCTTGTTGCTTGTATGTCAATGGATAAAATTGTTTTCTTAATGCTGTAATAAAATTATTCTAAGAAGAGATAATCTTACCACTTTTTCTTAAGATCTTCTTGAGTTTTCGCTTCACACCATACAAGAGTTGTACCTCCTAGATGAAGAGAACCACGTTGGATTTTAGTGGCATCACCATTAATGTTTTGTATCTTGCAATAAACTTCAATTTGACAAACCCAATCATCTAACTTTCTAAGATTCACTTATCCATCATACATCAACAATTCAAACTTTACATCGAGTTTAAGTAAAGGAGACATAGCATGTCCTTTTGGTGATGCTGGAGGAATAATAAGAGTTGGAGGGTAAGATGGTTAAGGAGGTGGAGGAGGAGGAGCCCTACTTCCACCACCATATCCATCTTCCAGTGGACCATTCCCGCCACACTTTTTAGCCTTCAGTTGACGAGAAATTTATCCTTGTATCTATGTCGTATGCTCATCATACAACACATTCACCATCTCAGTCATATCATAAAAATCTTTTCAAAATTATTTGTTTGCCTCAGAAATAATCTTTTCTCCTTCTTCATGTGTCATGGCTCATAGAGAAGGTAGTTAAGAAGGTGTTCTTCTCGAGCCAATTTTCGGATTGAATTCTTCAATTGGTCCTTCTCACTAGTAAAAACTGAGAAATTAGTGACTAGGTGACTAAAAAAGTTAGTCATTGCAACTTTTCTAGGTGAAATACTACCAAAAATGAGAAATCTTAAGTGACTCAACTAAAAACGACTAACATAAATGACTAATTTAGTCCCAGGTTAAAATATACGACTAACTAATAAATAATACAACTAAAAATGACTAATGTCAATGACTATTTAAGTATAGGAACAAAAATATGACTAACTAACAAGTACTACAATAATATGAATCAATCGTTTATGCTACTCACTTTAATTGTGTCACTTTAACAAACTTTCTGTATACACCAGGTGTTTATGTTAGTTAGTGCACCTAATACCCTAATCCTTAATCCCTTAAATCCTAAATACCCTAATCCCTATAGACCCTAAGCCCTTAACTCCTCGCCACTAAAGAACTTAATCCCTAAGCCCTAAACCCCCTAGCCTTAAATGAACTAACCTCTAAACTCCTTAACACCTAAATAATTAATCCCTTGACCACTTAGTTGTAAAACCTAACCTATACACCCTTAAATCCTTAACCACAACCCTTAAACCTTAAACTCTTAACCCTATCCCCTAAGCCCTTAACTTTAAAACACCTAAAAAAACATTTTTAGATTTTTCATCCCATCCACTCGGGTCCAAGTCCTCGAAGACAGAGCCTGTCATAGTAAGGCTAGAAGGATAGGCATCATGTTGGAGTCTGGGATCCTGACTCCAGTTTCGGTGGTCTCTAGATGTCTCGATCCTAGGTTGAATTATGAGTTCCCAATATATGTGGCTTGTGGGTTGTTGCATATATCTGTGGAGGTTGCTAGTTCCCCGTCAAAATATTGTCATTGAAAAAAAATACTATATTGATGACACATCACTCAAAATTTTATAGTGGATTACCATAATGTCAAAGATCTTATATGTCCACAAAAAGGACACATATCATTCGTATAAATATTCAAATAATTTTTTGAAGTAAATCAGTAATAGTGGGCCTTTTTCATTTGCTAGTCACTAATAGTGCACCTATATCCCAAAAACCACATAAAAAATCATAGCAAACATTTCTTACTTGACTAGGTCACTAATGGATTACCATAATGTCAAAGATCTTACGTGTCCATAAAAAGGACACATATGAGTCATATAAAGGCTTCAAATAAAAAAATTGAGGTTAATCACTAATAGCGGGCCTATTTCATTTGCTAGTCACTAATAGCACACCTATATCCCAAAAACCTCATAGAAAATCATAGCAAACATTTATTACTGACCTAGTCATTAATATTGGTGCTAGCCAAAAAAACCCTCTCATGGCTCTTTATGCAATCCTTCCCCAGTTCAAGTTTTTGTTCATGGTCCATTAGCTGAGAAGCAAAAGAAACAAGTAGTTGCTTGAGAATTTTGGCAAGCAAAAATATGTGAGTGCATCCAAGATTTATGTTTACAATGAATAACAATTGTTGTGTGCTTTACTAGCATGATATTATTTGATAGTTGGGGTTTATTTTGCTATTATTCAGCAATCCCCCTCTTAAAAGTTTTTCTCTTAATTCGGTCCAAGATTAGGTTTTTGCTTAGTCAGGGAAACTACATTGGTGTTAATTTTTATTTTTCCTTTTTATTCTCATTGGTAGTCGGTGCTTTTCTCTCCATTGAGTGAATGTTGGCTCGCACCCTTAGCTTATCTCCTTTCATTCTTATTGGTTAATGGCTCTTGAATGCGCCCAAGTAAATTCTGATTCCATTTATTCCGAATCTCTCAATTTTCATTTTTATTTTGTTGTGTGGAGTTTCCTTATGATTTTTAATTTCTTCAGTTTCTTTATGGCAGGTTGAGATCCTTGCGCTAGGATACTCAACTAGGCATTAATTTTTATAATCAATTTTATATTCATCTTCATTCATTTTCACCCTCTTTTCAAATTGTTTATAGAGTTTGGAAGGATGAGTTCAATCACCTGACCCTATTTTTGCAAATTTGTTGTTATAAATCCTATTTTTTTTCCTCGCAGCTAACTCTTCTAATTTCTAGCAGGACGAGAAGTTTGGTGGAGAGACTACAACCAAGTGAGAGTTTGTCCTCCATACTGGTAAATTCAACAAAACTCCCCTGCCTTTTCTAGTATTCAACTACATATTCAACTACGTATTCAAATTTAACTCTTCTTTATTTCTATCCAGAGGACTCTCTGGTCGATTCTACCAATAATTTCCTATGGCATGTCTTCAATCTTAGTCCCGTTGCACATATGGCGTTAAACTCATGGGCCAAGGAAAATGTGGAATGCTCTTTTACTGTTTTGGGTTCTTTGTCAATGTGAATCCTTCTTGTTTCATTTCGAAGATACCTTTGTTCCCAAGTCTAATCAGTTGATTTTAACAATGTTACAAGTGAAACATGGTCTCTTATTCCTTCTAGGTCGTTCACATGTGATTATAAAAACTGTGTTGTACTATTTCTAGTAATTTATTGTAGTTTAGCATTCAATTTTTGGTTGTTTGACAAGCTCCTCGCAGGGATTCTTTGGCCCTTATTGCATAAATTTGCATACATCTACTACAATTTCTCTTTTTAGGGTTCTAGTTCAATCTCTCACTTTGTTGCAGACCTTATCCTCTCTTTTAGGTTAGGCATGTCGTAATTAATTCCAGGTTCAGGGGGCAACCCAATGAACATCCTTTGTTTCTTTTACTTGAGATGCGTTTTATTTCGTTCATGGTTAATCATGGGAACTACCCACTTGTAACTTCGATTTCCATTATGTCCACCCTTGGGGTGAATAAGTGTGTACCTACAATCACTTTTGACTATATAACAATCAATTTAGTTTAATATTACTCTATCAATGTTTCTTTTGGACCATTTATTCCTTTATCCAGTGTATGGATTTTTCAATAGGACTTTACATAAAAATACTTGCTTACTTTGTACCTGCTTAGTTATTTATATACTTGGACTCCTCTTGGATATGTTCTGAGAAATTTGTTTCTAATAGTTCTTACTTCATATTGATAATGTAATTATTAATGAACGAAAGTGATTTGTCAACAAATTTCATCCTTGCAGAATTCAACAAGTTATTGCAGTGAGGGTAATTTGCTAACTAGATTCCACATACTTCTAGAAATGTTGGATTACATAGGAGTCTCCTTATTCTTGGAGTATTTGTTAGTTGAAGTCAATACCATAATTTTCTAGTAAATGTAACTAATAGGTTTTGACCTGTAACTTATTCCAGTTTGTCGATATATTAATTTTTATGTGTGAGTTCAGAGTACTAGCTTAGAGCCTTACTCACCTAGAATTTTCCTTACCTAATATAGTTATGTACTAATATCGTATACTATCAAGTTTGAATTCTTTTTGTTGGACGATTAATGAATAATATTTGGAATTTATTCTTTTTTTTTGTTGTTAGGAGGTTGTATACGGGGGAAATTTCAAGTCCCCTTATCCCATTTTCCTAATTAATATATGCCTTGGGCTGAAGATTGGCATTTTTAACATTTTGTTATTTCACACCATTTAACTCTGTTATAAATAGTATAGAGACCATATATTGAAACTCTTATTTAAATTTAATGTTTCCTTACCAAACCCGCCCCCTAAGATTTTTGTTTTAACTTCTACTTATTTCGACCTCACCATAGGTTATTCACACTACACCAGCTGACTATCCTTCCTTCCTTATAAAAGGTTATTCCTTATCTAGCTAAAAGGGTAAATTAAAGTATTATCGTACCAAGGTCTATATAGTGATAACCTTAAAAACCATTTGTCTCTCTCTACACAACAAACACAATCTTTAAGAAGGGAATCAATCAAGTGTCCAACTAGAACTTACAACAATTATGAGGAGGGAACAAGCCATATTTATTGGGGTTTAATTTGATATATTCGAGTGATATAGGCTCCATTTAGCTATGTTCACAATACTATATCTTTGTAATTTCGAAATTTAATTAACTGTGTCCCCACTGGGATCATCCAAATATACTTATGCATGTACAATACATGCAATAGTAGTAATAAATATTTATCTTACAAAATTCATTTGGAAGCATACTTTTTTGTTTTATCTATAACTATTCCTTATATACTACATAAGACGAACAACCCTATTCAAAATTTAGAACAACAATTTATAACAATCTCATTATGAAACGATAACACTTTTTCGATCAACAAAAATTTCATTGCGAATGATAAAGGGAAATGCACATTCCTCCCAACCAACGAGTTGCCGCCAACAAGTCTTCTCGAGCTTAGAATCCTTTACTTCAAGAATCTTGTATTCCCTTTGTATTTAGGAACCTGCCTCCATATTAGATCAACATTTGGAGTTTTATTTCTTTGCTTCTTGACCTACCTAGAAAAATATTTTCTATCATTTACACATCGTCAAAATTGTGACCATGGTATGAATTTAAGGAATCCAAAGAATGGAAGATGAATAAAATCTAGACCATATGAAATAATACATTTTACATGTTTATATGTTGTTCATACACCCAATAGATGTGTAATTGGTTATCATTGTTTTTATCTCGTAAGAGGTATATGACTACATAAAGAAAAAAAAATTAAAACATGTACTCTACGACTGCTGGTTATAAATTTACAACTAGTTTTGTTTCCATTATTTATAAGGATTGCATATAATACTACATTTGGTGCCTCCCGGATGCGGGTGATTGACAAGTTAACTGGTACGATGGAGGCGCGCAAGGTGGGCAGGTGGCAGCCCAATTGCGCCAGATGTTATTGTCTTGGGCTGGAGATCTGGCCTCGGACACACCTCTTAATTGTAGCATTAACACTGTCCTCCCGACTTCTGGTTATCGGCACGATGGCTCTCAGTCTATTCCTCATTCCCGCAGTTGCGTCACAGGCCTTCAACTCCATAAAGGCCGCTGTTCCAGGCGATTCTCTGAACGATAGATCTACCCCCTGCTTTCTTTCGGCTCTGGTGCATGCTGAGAGTTTCTCTTTGTTAGTCTGTCTCTGCTGGGCCTCAAGCGCCTTCACCATCTCCATCTTCCATTCAGCTCCGGCTCCTGGGGCTCACAGCTTCGTTCGGGCTCAGTCTTCGCTTCTCTCTGGGTATTCGCCCCTCAGTCGTTTCCCTCTGTGTACTCGCCCCTCTGTCGATTCTTTGTGTATCACTATGCCGATAGAAAGGCTTAGAATGGGAAGTAGACGCGGCGGTTCTCATGGTCGAGCCACCCACCAACACTCCTCCACCACTTCGGACCCCTCTTCGGATGCGTCGAAGTTTTGCTACATCAACTATCCAGCCACCAGAAGTGGCAGGGATAGGGGAAGGTGGCAAGCCAGGACCGGAGTCTGTGAGCATCACACGTATCCCACTGCCCGCTTCCGCATTCCTTGTTCCCTGGCAAACTCCTCCTTCATAGTTTCTGTGACAATTGAAAAATGTGAGAATGCCAGGGGTTTGGGGGGGCGGTTCAAATTGGGGTTACTGTGGATCAGAGGTTGGCAAGTCCAAATGTCACCCAGCGCCAAGTCACCAAAGGCCTGTCTACTGTGAATACTGAAGCCAATGTCGGCCCAAGCGCGCCAGCGAGAGGAGAGCCTTCAAGCTCAGCGGTCCATCCTTCTGACTCCAAGGACTCAGATCAATTTGGGTGCCAAATCGTTGAGGAACAGCCGTCAACCTCAGATGAAGATTGAACCAGGCAGCACCTCTGGTTTTTTTGTTCTGCAACCGAAGAAGAAGTTCACCTCCCTTTCGATTTACAGTGTTCATGCCTGTTTCAGGTCTCTGTCTATTCCACATGTCGGAGTCTATTCATGTTTTTGTTTATGTAAGAATTTGTTCATGAGACAACAGTGTTTAACTCAGTCCTGTATAGCTGTATGGTCAGTTTTTTTGAGTTTTTATGGAATGGTCAATGTTCCTTGAAATTAAAAACTCTGATGTAAGTCATTTTGCTGGTTCCATAGTCAGGAAGCCAAGAATCATTTTGCTAAATGGCAACTTCATGGCAAGAATTCTCGAGGCCGCTGCCTCGCTGTAACATTTTTGTATGAATATAGGAGTAGACCAATTAAGAAAAAAAATACTACATTTGGTGCCATCACTGTATTTTGCAATTGGGGTTGTATGTGGCGATGCCTTAAAATGCATGCTTTCATTGTTACAAAATGAACATTCAAGCATGTTGATATTTTTATTGTTTCTCACAAAAATTGCTGTACAATGCGTGGGTTAAAATTTGAGAACTGCAACATTTTGTTGGCATGAAGAAAGTATGATTGCAACAAGTGAAGCAAGTTGGCATGTTGAGCTCAATTATCTTCGGACAAGTAAGGTCTTTAGTCTATATAATCCAAATTATGCCACCAAAATATTATTTGCAAAGCCATTAGAGAATTTGTCATTTATTTGTTATTTTTCGATTTTAAATTGAAATTCTTGTTTTGACACATTCTTATAAAGGTTAGGGTTGAGCATAAGGTATTTTTTTCATGGTTTCCTAGCCATTTCTATGTCTTATCTTCAATTTTTATGGTTTTGCAAACAATGATAATAGTTTTACAAACAATATTCTTGTCATTCTTATCCTATAACGAAATTATATAAAACATCTTGTTAAACAAAACTATTTTATTTTACATAAACTGACTATATGATGAATATCAAGAGTGGTGCAATGACAATAAAAAAACTTTCATCAAACTATTTGCAAAATCAAGCAAAGCAAGGGGCACCAATACCTTATTGCACAATTCCCTCGTAAGGGTAAACTTCTATTAATTCCTCAATCTTTGAGTGTTGCAACTATTGTACAAAAGGTCCCTTATATAACTATAGTTGACCATAACAATCTCTTCAAGTATCTCCACAATATCTTCATAATTATCTCCTATGGTCTCTCCATTATTTCCTCAAATCCTTCCATGAATCTCTTAGTAAATCTTCATCCCTATTTTCAGCAATTCCTCTTCATCTCTTGTAGACTTATAGAATTAGTCTACATCTCATCATATTACTTATTTATTAATCTTTACAAATTTAGGTTCTTTTATTGGTTTATATTTATTTTCTAAATAACTTAGTAAAATTGGGATAAACCTAGCTTCCATCGTGGCAGGTGGCTTAGGTGGGGCTAAACTAATTGCAAGCTATATCAATGGATTATTGGCATAAGCAATATCTACATTAATAGATGAAATTGTTGTTATCTACTTCCTTCATTTCAACAAGTCATTTTGTTGTGGATTTAGAATTTTATTCAATTGTTATTATCTTGTTGTTCCTATTCGTAACTCAAATCCACAAAATAAAATATGCATTACCTTAAACCCTTATACATATTGCAGATGCAAGAATGAGTAAAACCATAAGCATACCCATGGCTATCTTTTTTTGTGTAAATCAACAGTTATATATTAAATCATAAAATTACATAGGATACAAAAAGTCTGTATGCACAGACAAAGAAAGCAATTCGATCTAGTTGCCCAAAATGACTGTTAGCACCTGTCCCTGCATCTTTAGACCCCGAGACTAACCACATAGGGCTACCTAACAAGGGACACAAAACGAGAAGAGTCAACCATCCAGGGTTTCTTGACATAAGACAAAAACAAAAGAGGGTATGGAGGGCCTCAAAACTACGACAGAGATAGACAAAATGAGAAAACCAAGAAAACAAAAAACCATTACAACTTCAAAATCACATAGTCTTTGATGGTTGCACTTGGACCGGCCGTTGCAGTCTCAATAACGGGCTGTGGAATCCTTTTAGGAGTGGGGCGCTTCACCATGCTGATGTCAGTTTCCTCCGCTGGGATGTCCACAACAACATTTGTTCCATATCGGATGGAAAGCTTGAGGAGATTGATGAGGACTCCCAGCTTGTGCGACAGGATTCTGACTTCCTGAGTTAACGGACTGATGTTGAATTCCATAACATCAAACTTAGCTACATTCGTGGTTGACACGAGCGAAAAGGCCTGGCGTGCTTTGTTTATTTCTTTTGCCTGCATGCTGAGTGCTTTGGCCAGCATGGTCTTCATATGCCACATTTCACTCTGAGTTCGAACGTATTGCGTGGCTCTGGTAGTCGTGGTGCTTGGGTCCGAAACCCAGTCCATAAGCATACCCATGGCTATCATATCATGAGTAAATACATAATAATATCCATGGCTTTCATTTACATTATTAGAATCGTGTATGCTTGCTCAACATTGGGGTGCATGTGGGTATTATAAACCCTAAAATTGATGTTTTGCCTTGTACATTGATTGAGCGTAAGAACTAAGCATGCTCAATAAAGCATGTTGAAATCAATTATATTATGTAAGAAAAACAAGTGGTTACTTGACTATAGAGTGCACCAAGAAGAAATAATCAACAATGAACAACGCTTTTTTTGCAGTCATCTTACTCCTGATTCTATGGGAATAAGAGCCATCTTTTGCACTCCATAGAGTTCTTTTTTCTGCAAAATTTGAATTGAAAGTTCGGTTGCTTGAGTTTTTAAACAATAAGTTTTGGAATATACTTAATAAAGAAGATAACATAAACTGAAAATCAAATCTAGAACTACACAATATTTTAACCACTGAATCAATTCTTTGTAACAACCCTAGTCAAAAATCCATGTAATAAAGTTAATAAAGGCAAAATAATAACCATGGTCATGGGACACGTATTCCAATTTGAATGCTGAGCAGAAACATAGTGATGGGGATCACTTGTGATTAATTAATGGTTATGGAAATTGGTAAAGGCAATGCCAAAGGCTTTGTAAAGGCAAAGTGGCATTAATTGGTATTTCATTTATGAAAATAATGGAAAATAGGAGAAAAGGGAGGTGAAAGGTCATAAGTTGCATGTGAGGAGGAAAACGAAGGAAAAATAATGGAAAATGAAGAAAATAGAGGCCTCATTAATAAAAAGGCTTATGAGGATTAGTTTGTATCTTGTTGTCAGTTCAGTTTTGGAGCTCTCATTTTCTACTCTCTCACTCATACTCTTGGGCACTTAGAGTTTTCTTGGAGCACTCTTTGAGGAGTGTGGCATACTTGGGATTTGGAGTAGAAGGCAAAGGAAGAGTAGAAAAGCACAAGAGGACATCGATATCAACAACTACAACAAGTTTTTCTTGCAGGTATCGAGCTGCATGTATGGTTTCCTTGCTAGTTTTTTCATGCATGGAACATGCATGTGGTTTCTTGGTTATGGTGTATCATTTGCATGGAGGAGTTGGGTTGAGTTGCTAGTATTGGAAGCCCTATTGGAACAAATGCTCTAGAGCCCTGGATAGCTTGGGTAGAGACCAATTTGGTGATGGTTAGTGATGTTTGACCTTGAGGTGGAATCACTGGTTGAGAATTGAGGTGGCTTGGCCTCTAGAAGCCTTGGTTCGATTTTGTTTGAATGGTTCCAAGAGATCCCACATTCATGCTTGGAATATGGCATGGGGGTGATTTATTAAAAGAAATATTTGGTTCAACCAATCTATGGTAGGGTGGTTCGTGGAAGTCCTAAACCTGGTTGATTTATGCATTCATTAATAAGAGTTCCTTATCCTTGGTATTTAATGTGTAAATGAGATTGTTCATATATGATTATTATGGTTGTTATATCCTTGTTATTTCAGTTGGTTATGAGTATGTTTTATGACAAATTTAATGTATGGCTCTCATCATGTTTTTATTAGCAAAATAATGAACAATGAATATATGACCTAATAGATGATAATGCAACTATTGTGATAAGGCATTAATGCTTCCTTATGAATATCATATAAGTATGAGACCCCTATGCTCAAATATGTTTTTATGACCTGTAGATTACATATTTGTGATATGTTTGACGAAATGCCTGTCATGGGTCGTCATTGATCAAAAGTTTGCATTAATAATCTTGTTTCAATGTTATTTATCATTTATGAAGTTTTGGGCAGTGGCACATAATCTGGGGTCGTTGGCTCAAAATTGGATGAAAATTCCACAATGGTTTGCATGCCTTGTTGTGGTAGCAACTAGAAGGCCTTGGTCGCATGCATAGCTTGTCATGGGAGTGACTAAGGGTCTAGATTAGTGAAATCTCAAGTTGTCTTAGGGGTTGATCACCTGGAAGGATTGGTTGGCTCTTGAAGTTTTTGTAGCATGTGTGGAAGATCATGATGGTTTTTTTTTGTCGGTTCCACTTCCTTAACTGTACATGGGGAGTTGAATCACATCATAGTAGCCTCTCGCCACATGTTTACCCCAACGGATGAGTTAACTTGGGTGAATGTGGGAGGAGGGCATTACGGAGTGGTATTGGAGCATGGTTCACCCCTTGGACTGGATGAGCGATGTGTGTTGGTTGTGCATGCATATTGATTACATATGTGTTTCTTATGATTATGGTCTATGTGCTTGTTGCATGTGTATGACGTTGGGCATAGTTGTAGCGGTGTCGTCGTGTGAAAAGTTGATGGTGTTGTTGTTGGATGTGGTCGTCAGAGTGCATGTCAGATGTGCATTGGTCATGCATGTCAGTGTTTATATATTGTTATGAATACATTGACATGGTGATAGTTTTCATGCATGAGGTCATGGTTCGTGGTTTGTATGGTCATGCATTGATGACTGGATAATGGTTGAAATGATGATTAAACATTGATATGATTATGTTTATATATGTATTGTGTTAATATAGTTGGTCTTGCAGATGAGATATCCTCCCCTGAACTAAATTGAGGTACGTTGGTTTGTTTATGATTTGGTTTAGCTGACATGATATACCTTGCAAGAAGATAAGATCAAAGATGACTAGCAAGATGGTAGACTACAACTCACGATATTCTCCCTATAGATAAGATGAACAACATGGTAAGGGATATTCCCCTGACATAATAGACACTTTGAGAAGTTTGAAGGAATAAATAAGGAGTTTCAAATAAGATAATG
>APFE030109120.1:0-11264 GCA_000404065.3 Pinus taeda | reverse complement strand
TACTTTATGTAGACCTAGATAAACCGTCTAGGTATAGATAAATATATGCCTCTGCATGATTATTGTTTCGAAAGATTGAGAAATTTTGTAGCGAGGCCATGCATTGTACAAGGATCTAATGGGACGGTTTACTCCTGTGCAGATGTTGATTTGATTTTAGCGACGGCTTTGTTTTTTCCAATCTTGACATCGATTTGATTTCGGGGTCGGCTCTGGTTTCTCCAAGCTCGACATCTGACATGGAAATGTCATTATGCTATTGCTACCTACTGCCCAATTTCTCAAAGTTCTAATTGTTATTCTAATGATGTTCGAGGCAATGAATGTAAAGAATTATATAAACCATAGCTAAACCATGCCTAGGCGTTGATAAAAATAAAAATCACATACTAACCAGGATAGTTACAGTAGAGAAAGTGACCAAGTCGGCACCCTTCTCGTCTATCTTATCTGGGTAACAGGGAAGAAGGCAGGTCTCCAGCAGGCAAATGTAAACGAATTCAACTGTTCAAACCGATCAAGAAACGCCACCGCATATGCGAAACCTCAAATTCAATTATTCTGAGCTCACAAAAATACAAAAGAATTATTGGGAAAAGGCCGTAATCACTTCACAAGGCTTTGTATGAACCTGAGCAGCGAATTAGGCAAGCAAATAAGGCAGCGAGGAAATCCCCGTGTGAAGGAGACAATGTAAATAGTGATATAACAGCACAAAGCTGCGCTGGTTAGGCTGCCCTCAGGCAGGGAAACACTGCGAAGACACGTTTCAGTTCAGTCACTGTGAAGAGCCTCATCGCCAGGAGGCCTGGCCTTTCATGGCCCATTGTCAGATCCTCCCTCTCTGTCTTCCAGCTAGTGGAAAAAATAACATTTTTCTATGAAAAAAAAGATTAAACCAATGGCAGAAAACACCCCAATCATCTAACACACAGAATCAATGGTTGAGGATCGCACAGGTCACATTTTAGGGATGTCTTTCTCAGAGGGAACGCCTTACGGCGTAATAAGAGCCTAACTTTGTTAACTAGAAAAGAAGGATTTTGAAAAGCCTACTTCTAGACTGGATATTAGCCCAGGTATCAACGTATGGAAGTAGGAGGCTATGGAAGGAAGGTCACAACTATAGGAGAGGCATATTTGGAGCCTATAATAAGGGCTGGCATGGATTGTAATAAGCCCTTACCAGAGGGCCGACGTTGCACTATAATAATGTGAGCTTGATACCATCAACAAGGGCATGTCATTCAATAGTTCATTTAAAGCAAGGAACTGTGGTAGACATCCAATTTAAGAATCTATAGTAGCATGTCCTTATCAAAAGTCAAGAGGAGCAGGAGTTAAGTCACCTTGAGAAAAGCATCTCGTCTTGACATCTTTGAATACCTCTCTTAAAAACAGTGAGATTGAATCCTTGGGAAGCAGTCTCCTTTAAATAAACTGAAGACAAAATCCCTTACAAGAAAGGATGAGGTAAGGCTATAAAAAGGTATGTGTGATCTCAAGGTAGTAAATACTCATTTATATTATTTTTGCTTAAGGGTCTATATAAAGTATGCAATAGGTTTTTGTTGCATCTAGGGTTCATGGACCTCATATTGTTGGAGTCTTTTGGTATCTAAGGATTGTAAACCCCAGAGGAAACTTGAATTGAAAACCCTAGTGAAAAACCTTAACCCTAATTGGTTTGTTCCTTCATAAAAGCCCTAGATTTCGTTATCTAGGGCTTGCAATAGATAATCTAAGATATGACATCAAAACGGGTGGAATTGAAATCTAAGATATGACATCAAAACCCTAGGGTTGATGTTTTTATGAGAAATATCAAAGGAATTTAGGGTTTGTGTCTAAGAATCCTAGGAGAATACCCTGTATGAAAACCATGAAACCTTAGTTCATTATCATACTCTTGTACTTGTATTTTGCTTGGTCATACTTGTCAGTGAATGTTACAAGTACATAACAAAATAAGAAAAATGGGAAGTATGGATAAGCAAAGTAGTCCTTATGCTTGGAAATGATAAGCATGATGGAAGGAGGGAACTATAACGATCCTAAAGAAACTAATGCTAACAAGGTCGTCAAAGGAGTAAGCATGTATCATTATGGAATCTTGTTTTAGGATGGCATCATAGATAGAAGCATGTGATAGTAGCATATTTAAGTGTACTTGTTTAAATTGCTTGAAATCATATATTCCTTCGAGAATGAAAGGCTTGGAAACGATTCTGCATAAGCATTCATGATCGAGGTGGATATTGGTGGCCACCCACGTATTCAACTCTAACCCCCACTGTTGTTTCTTTTTAGTTTCCTTAATTGTAGCACAACCTACTACTTTTGGCAGTTTTTCAGGTCCTAAGCCATTTTGAGGTAGTAAAAGACGTCTTCAGGGAAAACAGGGAATTAGAAAAATACCATAATGGTTTACCTATTTTTTTTTGCCTCCTCTTTGAGCTCTTCGAAAATAGGTATTATGATATCCAAATGGAGATCATATGCCAAAGTTATGACCCCACAAAGTTGAAATTTCAACTTACCCCAATGGGGCCCACAAACTTTTGGCACTTCATCTCCTAGGGTTATGTTTTTGGATGTTTATGGTTTTTCATTATTTGTTGATGATAAAAAGGCCATCGATCCTCATTGTAACACAGTTCAGAGGCATGTAGCCACCACATCTCTTCTCAGAGATAAGCTACCATTGCTTGAGTTAGTTTATTTCCATTCTATATGTAAGCATATTTCAGTTCTTTGATATTAATGAAAGGAAATTTTATTTCTACTGCATCTCGGTGTTTATGTTTGTATTTGTATTCTACTTCATTCATGTATAAGTCCAAATAAATGGTATTAGAGTAGTCTGCTCTTTCTCTATTTTTCTTTGCATGTCCCCAATGAGGTTAGGGTATAAGGAGTTAGGGCTCGAATTGGTTGAACGTTTGCAAGACCAACCTCACAAACCCCAATGAACTCTCATGACAGAAGAAAAGAAAGACAAGGGAGAAAGATATTCTTTCAAAATATTGCTCAAGGAAGCGCTCGAGCGACATAGGAATACGATGATGGATAAATTTTCCCATATCCTTCGACGACTGCCCACAGGTGACGCATCTTCATCGAGAAACCACTTTGGAGGCACCACTCCCTTTATGGTACAAGTCAACTTTGAAATTTTCATATTTGAAGGACAAATATATGCAAACGTCGTAGATAGTTGGTTAAATCTATTGGAAGGCCATTTTTCGGTTCATGACTTTTCCAACATGGAAAATATTACTTTTGTACTCCTCAAATCTGCCCCACATGTCAAGGATTGGTGGGAAACCTACTGTGAACAGAAGGACGAGAGGGAATCCTCACTATTTCCAGTTGCACCCACTTAGAATTCTTTATGAGACATCATCAAGGAACAATATTACCCTGTGGGGAGCTACGAAGATAAATACATCAAGTGGACCATGTTGAGGTAGGGAAGGGACCAAGACATGCCGGAGTTCACAAATATTTTTCATACCTTTGCACGAAGTTGGGTATCAAGGATTCTAAGCAAAATTTGGTACTCAAGTACTGTGCCTGCCTACACAAGTACATCCAGGATGAGATGGAATTCCTAGATATTTCATTGCTTGGCGCTTCCTATCGATATGCTGTCAAGATCAAGTGTAAATTTAAACAAAAGAAGCGATACTTTGGATTTGTGAATCTAAAGCAAGGAAAGGGTGCCCCCAAACCGTAGAACAAAGGACAAAGCCAAGGCAGGGTGACCTAGGGCAACCCACCAAAGTTGAAAGAAAAAAACAACACCACGAAGACAAAGAATGACACAGGGAAATGGTGTGAGTTCCATAAGAGCCCTACTCACAACACAAGTGAGTGTGGAGCTAAGAAGTCACTAGTGGCTGAGTTGAAAGCTTTTGAATCATATGCATGTTCTGACTTTGAGTTAGAACCTGACAAGGGGAACAAAAAAGGGAAGCCGATTATTGATAAGGATCCTAGTGCCACTGTCACAACCACCAAACTCTAGAAGATTGGGCCTGAAGATCCATAAGAGGTGGAGCGACTCTTCCATTCACATATATGGGTGAAGCGTTCTTCATTGTAGTTTGTTGCCGATAGCGAAAGCCATAAGAAACTCATTTACATAGAGGTCATGAAGCGGTTGGGCCTACCAACCACACCACACCCACAATTGTACACCATCGGGTGGATTCACCAAGGATGATATCTCTGCTTTAGCCAACAATGTCGCCTTCCCTACAACATCAACCCCTTCACATATGATGTATTGTGTGATGTTTCTCCTCGTGAAGTTTGTGATGTATTATTAGGCCAAACATACCTTTGGAAGCGTCATGTTGTGCATGATTCTAAGCCTCACATTGTTGTTACTTCTTTGGGAAATAAGTTATATAAGATATCAAAGACAGCATCGCCTGCCACCATCTCTTTGATCTCTGCGAAGCAATGCAGTAAGATCATTTCTTAGACCGAGGTTTTTTTCTTCCTTATGATTCACCCTCAGGGTGAGAAGAAGGTTTTGGCCACATCTGTGGCCTCCAGACAAGGATCCTCTATATGAAAACAACAAATGGACAAGGTTGTGGAGGAGTATAGGGATATCTTCACCTCATCCACAAGGGTACCCCTACACTATCATGTCAAGCACTCCACTAATCTGACCCTGGGTGTGTCGCTACCTAATGGGTCGATATATCGACTCTCTGTTATGGAGAACTATGAAATCAAGAGGCAGATATAGGATCTGTTGTAGAAATGTAACATTAGATCGAGTTGATCATCTTGTGGGGGCCCGATCGTGTTGGTACAGAAGAAGGATGGGACCCGAAGACTCTGTCTTGACTATTTGGGCACTGAATAAGATCACTATATGGAATAGGTATCCAATCCCATAGATTGATGACCTTCTGGACCAGCTCAAGGGGGCCAAATATTCCAGTAAGATTGACTTGAAGTCCACTTATCACCAGGTACCAATCGAACCCTCTGATGTGTGGAAGACTGCCTTCAAATTCAAGGAGGGCCTTTTCAAATGGTTGTTCATGATTATTGGGTTGACAAATGCCCTCACAACCTTCATGAGGCTGATGGACAACATCTTGCGGCCCTTCACCAACTCATTTATGGTAGTGTATTTAGACAACATCTTGATCTTCATCCAAAGTTGGGAAGAACACCTCCATCGTATTCGACAGGTCCTCCAAACCCCGCGACAACACAAATTGTGTGCCAATGTGGAGAAATGCACTTTTGGTATGAATGAGGTTCAATATATGGAGTACATCAATGATGAGCGGGGTTTGCATGTAGACCTAACCAAGATACAAGTTATTCAAGATTGGGATACAAGTTATTCGAGATTGGCCCAACCCTAACCACTCTAACATAGCTTCACAACTTTCTAAGTCTTGCCAATTTCTATCGCAGGTTCGTGTTGGGTTTCTCTCATATCACTTGGCCTTTGAGACAAGTCACCTAGGGTGGATTGAAAGCAATTCTTTTTTGGTTTGAATCCCAACAAAAGGCGTTTTATGAGTTGAAGCATTGTCTCTACTCTACACTAGTGCTCACATTACCAGACCTACAAAAACTATTTGATATTGAGACAAATGCCTCTAACTATGCTATTGGTGGAGTTCTTATTTAGCAGGTCCATCTAGTGGCATATCATAGTGAGACACTTTTAGACACAGTTTGAAAGTATTCGACCTATGACAAAGATATGTATTCCATTGTGTAGGCCTACCGACAATGGAAGAATTACATTATGGGGAAGGAAACAGTCATCCACATAGACCACTGACCCCTGTAGTTCATATAGACACAAGGAAAGTTGCAGAACTATTTCCATCAGAAATGGTCCACATACCTACAATAGTTCCATTTAAACGTCATTAAGTATAAGAAGGGAAGCACTAATAATGTTGTAGACTGCCTCAGTCAGCCGTTGGTAATGATGCTAACTATTGTGCTCAAATATTGTGGACATGATACTTTGAGGTGGCTGCATCTTTACAAGAGCAATCCAGAATTCAACAACACATACTAGATGCTCTTAGAAGGCAAGAAAGTTCTTGATTTTCACCTCTAGGGTGCACTATTATGCCACCTGGGACACTTTTTTGTTCCTTGAAGTGAGAATGCCAAGACTATTTGGGAGTTGCACTACAGTCAAGTCACAAGACATTTCAAAGTAGAGAAAACAATGGCAATGTTGCAGAAGCATTTTTATTGGTTGAACCTTCAACAGGATGTTGGGAAGTACACTAGATCCTGCACTTCTTGTGCCATTGGCAAACCGATCATAAAGAATCAAGGCCTATATACTCCTATGCTTACTCCTAGTTGACCTTGGGTATCCATCTCCATGGGTTACATGTCGGGCCTTCCTTCTACTAAGCATGACAACAACTGCATTTTCGTGGTCATCGACAAATTCTCTAAGATGGCCATTCTGGAAACCTGCAAAAAAAGTATCATAGCATAAGCCACTACTAATCTCTTCTTAGAACGAGTGTGGGTACACTTTGGGATCCCATAGTTTATTACCTCAGATTAGGACAACATGTTCCTGAGTACATTTTGGTGAAGCCTCTGGTTGATGCTAGATACCAAGCTGACTAAGTCCACGACCTTCCACCCCCAAACTAATGGCCAAACAAAGGTCGTCAACAAGATGATCATGCACATTTTGTGCATGTACAACTCGAAGCATCCACGCACATGGGATGAAAGCCTACCTTATGTCCAACATATTTACAACAGAACTCTCCATCTCTCAATCGGCCATTACCCCTTTTAGGTGGGACTGGGATTTCAACCACTATGTCCCATTGATGTGGCCATACCATTTGAAACTACTTAGATAAAATCAGCTCATGTTTAGGCTGAAGCTGACAAGCTTAGCAACTTCATTGAGCACATTCAGAACATTCACCAGAAGGTGCATGACATATTGGATAAAGCCAATGTTAAGTATAAGCAACGTCATGATCAACATTGGGCGCCACACAGGTTCCAGGTGGGCAAAAAAGTTTGATTACATTTGCAGAAGGAGTGTCTCACTAGGGTCCACCGCAAGATACGCCCTCTCCAATATGGGCCTTACACCATCACTAAAGCTGTGGGAGACAATGCTTTTGAGCTCAACATTTCCCCATTCCTTGGTCTGCACCTAGTGTTCAATGTGGACCGCCTTCGACCATATGTTCCACCATTATTGGTCACATCAGACATTGTAGAACATCTCACACCAACAAAGCTAAACCAAAACTACATGGAACAAGACACAACTGATCAGATCATGGACACGAAAATAAAGAACACTTACCAGCAAAAGATCTAATTGTATCAAGTTGTCAAAGCTGGCCAACTCCTACACTAAGGCAAGTGGCTCACCAGGGACCAAGTTCAGTAGAAGTTTCCCCATCTCATGGAGGCACTCAACGCAATGGGGACCATTTCTTTCTAAGGGGGGAGGACTGACCCAAGTGGATATTGGTGGCCACCCACCCATTCCTCTTGGAACCCCACCATTGTTTCTTTTCAGTTTCCTTAATTGTAGCACAACTTACTATTTTTGGTAGTTTTTCAGGTCCTAAACATTCGAAGTAGTTTTGGGGCACTAAAAGACATTTTAGGGAAAATGGAGAGACCAGAAAAGTGCCAAACTAATTCATGTATTTGTTTTCGACCCCCTCTTCAAGATCTTCAAAACAACATATTATGATAGCCAGACGAAGATCGTATTCCAAAGTTGCGATCTTAGGAAGTTGACATTCCAACTTACCCCAATGAGGCCCACAAGCTTTGGCGCTTCATCTCCTAGGGTTAGGTTTTTTGATGTTTAGGGTTTCTCATTGTTTCTCAATGATAAAAAGGCCATTGAGCTTCCTTGTAACACAGTTCAGAGGCATGTAGCTGCCACATATCTTCTCAGAGATAAGCTACCATCGCCCAAGCTAGTTTATTTCCATTCTATATGTAAGCATATTTCAGTTCTTTGATATTAATGAAAATAAGTTTTATTTCTGCTGCATCTTGGTGTTTATGTTTGTATCTGTATTTTGTTGCATTCCTGTATAAGTCCAGATCAGTTCATCCATACATTATCTAACATAATGTTAGAGGAAGTAATTTTGCTAAGGTGGATAATCATGATCATGTAAGAGTCATCATCTTGGGAGGCTCTTGGAAGAAGAACTATGATAGGATTAGTACATATTCCATATTGTATGTAATAAATACATTAAGAGGATGAAGGAATCCAACTGGTAAAATTGCATTTTCATTGTGAAATACATATAGCTAGATGAATGTGTGAAACATTTGGAGTGCATGTTCAAATGTAACTATCATGCGGAAAGAGTTATGTTTGCGGACAAACCTAACCTCCCTAGGAGTCTAAGACTCTCTAGTGACAAACAAACCAAACAAGAGCAATCCTTCTCTAAATACACGTTATTCTATGAGAGATCAAGTGTTTTTTCGATCTTACCTTAGGTCCAACGCTTGTTGTAGCAGTCCAGCCTTGCTGATCCAGATGAGCTCCTCCTTCACTTTAAGACCTGCATACACTAACAAAGCAAACGATTACGTAATAACACCTGAATAATCCATAAAACAAAGCATATTCATCACATAGACCAAGGAGTACATGAAATAATTCATTAACAACAAATCATTGAGAAGAATGGACTTATTTGTATTAAAGAAACAAAAGGAACCATTACAACCTGAGCCTTGGTGTTGTGCAAGCTCCTCCCAGGGTCCAACAAGAGATTTCCTCTACTTTGACAAGCTCACCCACTCCCAATATGGCAACAAGGAAGGATAGTGATCTCTCCTCACTAGTCAACAATGGAAGTCCTAATTCCAGCAGCATTTACCCTTTAGAATGTTCAGCTTTCAACCTCCCCTCCTTTGGCCCAAGGCCTGTATTTATAGTATTCTAGAGGAAGTTATTCAGTTCCAACATCAATGGGATACTCCCTGTTTTGGATGGGGTAGCTCCTCTCTTGATGGGATAAGTTCCTCTATCATAGGGATGCATGAACCATCTGGAGGCGCTCAATACACGTCAAACACTCTTCTAGAAGGCTCTAGAAGTGACCACAAGTAACTTTTTAAAGATGAAACTCGCGCCTTTTGACGTTTACAGGGGTACGCACCCATCCTTTGGCTTACAGAGCGTACAAGTACGCAGGTACAATGAGTTTGGGATGCGTACACGCAGGCAAGGTAGAGAGAACCTGCGTACCCAGAGATAAACATGTTTTTTAGTGACTTTCTCTCTTTTTGAAGTTTGACATGAAGAGAAGAGGTATTAGGCTTGACAAGGAGGATAATATGACTATTGATGGAGCCATATTAACTGCAGATAGTCATGGTGACAAATTTCAGTGTAACAAGAACATGGTCATGAATGAGCTTTTTGATGAAGTACATGTGTAGTTCAATGTGTTTGTTACGTTGATGTTGAACTGAATCTTTGCAAAGCTAAATGCCACTTTGATTATCACACCAAAGTGTAGTCAGATGCTGCTGCTGAAAACCAGACTCTGATAGGATCTGACGAAGCCACAAGGCTTCCTTACTAGCCTCTACGGCACCACAATACTCTGCTTCTACTGAAGAAAGAGAAATGGCAGCTTGTTTCTTGCAAGCCCATGTAATAGGTCCTGAACCAAGAGTGAACACATAATCAGCAATAGACCTCCGATCATCAGGGTCACTAGCCCAATCGGAATCAGTGAAACCAACCAATAGAGGAGATGCTTCAACACTGTAATGAATGCCAAACTGAACTGTACCGTGAACATAATGAAGTATTCATTTAGCTGCTTTCCAATGAATTTCACGTGGGGTTTGCATAAACCGAGAAATAAGGCCAATAGCAAAGGAAATATCAGGACGAGTATGGGTTAAATACAAAATTTTTCCTACAAGTTAACGGTATAAGGTAGCATCAACTTCAAGGGAAGTACAAGTGACTGAAAGTTTGACTCTAGACTGAAAGGGAGAAGGAGTTGGCTTACAATCTTCCATGTGAAAAAAGCGTAGAAGATCACAGGCATGCTTGGATTGGGAGAGGAAAATGCCTTCCTTGGATTGCAAGACTTGAAGACCGAGAAAATAATGTAAATGTCCTAAGTATGTCATTTCAAACTTCTTTTTAAGGGTGGACTTCACATGGTTAATAAGGTTGGGATCACTACCAGTGAGGATAAGATCATCAACATAAAGAACAAGAATGATAAGAGACTTGCCCTCTTTCTTGGTGTAGACAGTATGGTTAGAATGACACCTAGAAAAGCCAGATTCTAAAAGAAAACTGTCCATTTTGGCATACCAAGCCCGAGGAGCTTGCTTGAGACCATAAAGGGATTTCTTAAGATGACATACAAGGCTAGAGTCTGTTTGTATAAACCCAATAGGTTGTTCCATGTTGATTTCTTCATGGAAGTCCCCATGCAAGAAGGTGGATTTAACATCCATCTGATGGACTTCCCATTTGAAAGAGGCAGCAAGGGAAAGAACAAGGCAGACAAAGTTCATTTTGGCAACGGGGGAAAAGGTTTTAGTATAATCAATGCCTTCAACTTGTGAAAATCCCTTACCAACAAGTTGAGCTTTATGTTTATCAACTTTCCCATCTGGCCCATACTTGGTTCTGTAAACCCATTTGCATCTAACAAGTTTGCATCCCTTTGGTAGAGGAACAAGATCCCATGTATCGTTTGCCAATAATGAACGATATTCTTCATTCATAGCTTCTTCCAAATCTGGATGGCCTGAAGCTTCTGCAAAGGTGTCAGGATCATAATTTGTTGACACTTGAGCCAGTAAAGAAGAGGCTCTTTCAAACTGAGAATGGGTACAATGCTGATCTGTAGGATCACCGACAAGATCACCTGTGGCATCTCGAGTAGCTTGGACCCATTTTGGAAGTGAAGGAGCTGAAGGAGCTCAAGGAGCTGAAGGATGATCCCGAGAAGGTGGGGGAGGATTGTCATCCTCACTTTCATCATCTGAAGAAGAAATATGTTCAAAGGTAGAAGAGATAGAGATAGGTGGCACATGCGCCGAACTAGGCTCGTAGGCCGATTTATTTTCATCAAATTTTACATCTCTTCTAATTATAACATTTTTGGACTTAAATGGAATAATTCTATATGCTTTGACATCTTCAAAATATCCAACAAAGATACATTTTTCACTCTTTGGTTCTAAAGCTTTAC
>APFE030109116.1:0-10927 GCA_000404065.3 Pinus taeda | reverse complement strand
ATTTTGGGTTGCTAAAGTTATAAAGGTCTTTACAGAAAATGAGGATGTTACAAGTGTTGAAGTACATTGGTATGACACAAATACACACCCATTAAATGGTGTGTATAAGCCAGAGATGGTAGTTGACAAAAAAAATGGCCAAAAGAGAAAAAGAAAGGGTATGAATATAACTCATCGCCACACAGACATATTGAAATTGGAGGATGTTGACATACTTGTTTATGACTTCAATTTAAAAAAGAGGGGAACTCTTCGCTTCAAGACGATAGAGATTCTGAAAAGGTTGTTACCAGAAGGAATAATATTGAGATGGGAGTCTGCTGAAACCAGTCATAGATCTAGAAGAATTTTGAAACCTGAAATGATGGGCATGCATGTGGACTCAGATGGGGCACTAGTTGATGAAAGAGAAGAATATGGAACATGTTCATCAGCATCTAGTGACTCATCTGAAGATGTGAAATCTGATAGCGTGCAAGAAAATATGAGTGATTTTGAATAATTGTTTAAGACAGTTTATCTAACTGATGTATGCATCATCTCTTGAAATAAATTTTTTGATTTCCATATGGTGTTAAATGAGAATTTATGAGTCACTTTTATGTTGTTAGATCATTTTACTAGCATTTTTTTTAAATTTTGAAGATTGACCGTAAAAAAAAATCATCATTCCAGTATAATCACTTTTTCGTTTTCAAGCTATATTTTGCACGAAAATTTTGTTTTCACTGCCATTTTTAAAACATGTTCAAAATTGTCCCTAAAAGAAAAAAACCATCATTCCAATATACACACTTTTCGTTTTTAGCACTGTTTTTTATGTTTTTTTGGCGTTTTTTGGCCAGAGTTCCTGTTTTGAGTTTATAGTTCTCGTTTCAAAGTTTACATTGTTAAGAAAGGAAGCATTTTGGTTGCTGAGATTGCGTTCAAGTATGGGGGTTAGTACAGGGAGCTATAAGGATAGACTGTGACAGACAAAGTGCAATTTTCTTTGCAAAGAACCCTACTTACCATTCAATGACAAAGCACATCAATGTTCAGTATCACTTTGTGAGGGATATGATAGAAGACAAAAAGGTGTTGTTCGTAAAGGTAGACACTTTGAAGAATACTGCAGATGCATTAACAAAATATGTGAGCTCTGAGAAGTTCTCTTGGTGTATAGGAACAATGGGCATTACAAGGCTAGATAAATGACCAAGCTCTCCTCTGGCCCCATATTGAAAGAAAACAATAAGTGGGAGAATGTTGGGTTGTATTATATTCTTTCCACGACTCCCTCCCCTAGTTAAATGGGGGGTTCGAGGGGGTGGAGCCCCCCTCTTCGTTGCGTCAATTGTGTAGCAGGGAGGTCATAGGGGGTTTGAGGGGGGTGGGTAGCCCCCCTCTATGGGGTTTGGGGCAGCGCCTCAGGGAAATTTGTTTTTGGACCCTATATTAGGTTGGGTGGACCTACCTATGGTTTTGTGCATGGTTTTTACACATGGTTTTGGACGCGATAATTTTCGGTCCATGGTATTGGATGCTTCAGCATGTATAAATATGTATTGTAACATTGAAAGGAATATAATAAAAATTCAAGCTGGTAGTCCTGGTTTTGGGATCCAGGGGAAAATATCTGTGTATATGTGTTTTATGTGTTATGCTCTCACATTGTATATTTTCTTTGTTTTGAATTCGTATGTAGGTAATTTTTGTACGGGGTTAAAACCTACACAAAGGAAGTGGGAAGACTACCTACCACTAATGGAGTTTTCATATAACAATGGTTGTCAAGAGTCAATGGGAATGAGTCCATTTTAGGCACTATATGGTAGAAAATGCAATACTCCTATTAGCTGAGATGATCCATTGAATAGAGTACTCCGTGGACCAAATATGTTAAAATAAATGGAATAGGAGATGATAAAAAAAAAAATTAAAGACAACCCAGGATAGACATAAGAGTTATGCAAACCAACGAAGAATGCATAAAGAGTTTCGAGTGGGAGATCATGTCTATATCATCATTAAGACAAGTAAAAGATCATTGAAAGTGGGATCATGTGCCAAGTTGGAACCTAGATATTGTGGACTATTTTAGATACTTGAAAGATTCAAACCAGTGGATTATAGATTGGCCCTACCACCCATAGTGAAAGCACACAACATTTTTCAAGGGAGAGTTCCAACTAGAACCATTGTGCATCTTGGATTGAAGGTAAATCATGCTGCAGAATCAAGTAATAGAGTAGGTCAAGATGCAATGGGAGCACTTTGAACTCGATGAAGATGCTTGAGATATGGCTGAGAAAATAAGGGTGTTGTCACCCATATTTTGTTTACTAAATAAGTGCATGTAAGAGTTGTATATATAAAGCTAAACTTTTTGGTTTTGTTTTCTGTTACATAGAACACTAAGGACAATGTTCCCTTTAAGGGGGTGGGGTTTATAACACCTCTGACATATGCCCCCAATTTGCATAATTTTTTATTACAAATATAAATAAATTTTATTTAACTAGAAATTGTTGGATAAGGGAACATGGATCCACAATCTTAGGGGAGGTTCAAGTGGTGACTTAAATAGAATAACCACCCACACACCTCACTCAACAACTGGAAATAATATCTCGAAGGGAAATCCCCACATTTCCCATATCGAGGGAACAAGAGTGACATGAGGAATATGAATATCCTTGTGAAGGAAAAGGGGGCACAAGAAAAATAATAGGGGAAGGTAATTGGATGGGGATTCAAATATCAAAGCAGAGAGAAGGTCAGAGGGTGTAGTGTAGGAAAATAAAATGTTGGAGGAATGAAATTTGGAAGCACATGCTGAGTGTTCCAAGCCCAAGTATGTCATTGTCTCAAGTAGTAAAGTCCTATCTAGCCAAGCTGAAGTTCCAAAGAGTTAAGTCACATCAAGTCACAATTTCTTTAGAACAACCATATCCCATCAGTTGTTAACGCTGCATCATTGAGTAAGATTAATGGAAATCATAACATCAGTCAAGGTGTCAGCTCACTGTGAGTGTCAAGTATTTATCAAGGTATCAATTCATTGTCACATGTAGTCGTTGTTCAAGGTTATTTTACAATATGTCAAGTTGTCAAGTTTATATACAACTATCACATGTGCACACCAATACTCATAATTACAAGTGCTACAAGATTGCTACTTCATGCCTTCAAAAGTATATGATAGGTATGCATGGTGTACAAAAATCATCCTTAATAGATGCAAGTAAAACCATATAAATTCACCCAAAATACTACAACATTTAGGCCATATCACGTGTTTTCTAAGAGTTTAAAGGGGGCCGAGAGTATAGGAGACTAGTTACATACCTCTGATTTTCACCTATAAAAATAGTTGCTAAACAGAAATTCAATTATTTTGCATAGAGGTGTTGACAATGAGAGGGTAGAATTTTATAAATAAAAGATAGGGTTTCTTCAGATCCAAATGAAAACCTTTTAGGCCATTGTTAACTGAGATAGATTAATGTTTGTTAGTATATAATGATAAACCTTGATCAAATATTATTTCCCTAGAGGGTTGAAGACATCCTTGCTATAGTAAAACCAACGATCACCCAAGTACCAAACCAAAACGATGTAAAACTCCCAAAAACCCTCTAGCTTGATTTTTTGTTCTTCTAAAGGGCCAAAGATTATAATTTCGGAACTTGACTTCTTTGTACCCAAAAACCTTTCGCTTGATTTTCTATTCTTCTAAAGGATTGAAGGTTATAATTTATGAACTTGACTTCTTTTTACCCAAAAACCTCTCGATTGATTTTTTGTTCTTCTAAAGGGCCAAAGATTATAATTTTAGAACTTGACTTCTTTTTAATTCGCATTAACATTCATGACTAAGAAGAGAGGTATGAACCTCTTCTTATAGGTAGAGGGGTTCTAATGATGACCGTTTGAGGACATAGGAAGGTGATTCTTAGATGGAAGTTAGAGTAGGGATTACTAGGAATTAAAGAATTAATTTTTTTATATTAAATGAGCCTTGTAATTAAAGGAAGGAGGGTTTTTATTCTTATGTGGCATTTTTGGTCTTTTAAAATGATGGACTTATAGATAAATAATATTTAATTTAAGGATAATATATCTATCTAAATAATCTTTAAATTAAATATTTATGTTAAGGATGTTGCTTAGAAATATTTTCATTACCACTATAATTTTGAAATCAATGATTGGCTTAGTGCATATGGTCCTACCAAGTTTGTGAAGTCAATGATTGATTTATTTCTTTTGGTTTTTTAATTTATTCAAATTATACGTGGTGAGATTATGGTGATAAACACTATCATATATTGGGAACTGACGGAGAAGGTTGCATGTCACTACCCCCATAGTTTTAGCCCACAAAACTGAGTCTTCAATTTCAAACCTAGTTTTGTCACAACCCAAGAGGAACCATAGAGCGTATCAAATATCAACAAAAAATATCTTTGAGGAGAATCTAATGACCTAGATCTCCAACACAAAATCAATGGTTTGACCTCTCAAAAACCCTCGACAAGATCAAGGTACATCCTTAGTCCAAGGAACCCAAACCTTAGAAGTGGGGTTTTCAACCATCCAATAATATAGTTTCCATCTTGATGCAATATGACAATTACTAGGAAGTGTTAATTAACCATTTGACATCAATGAATGGTGTTTTGGTCAAACTCAAACCAAGTCAACTCCATGGGTTGACATCAATAACAAGACCATCCAAAAATATCACCCTTTGCCACTAATGGAAACACGTGTACTTTTTTTGCTATTACAACTCCCCCTGACATCATACTTCTTCTTCTTCATGAAATTTCAATCTCCTTCTCACATTTTTCTCTCCCTCTTTGACATCAATGGAAAAGGGTGACTCACCCTGACAATCTGCCTACTTCTTATGGACATGTTATCTACTTGTGCTCCCCTTGATGAGAAGCCTTATTGTAATAGTCTATCAATGATGATCCCTATGGACCTATGTCCTGAAGAGAAGCCTTTGTTTGTGAACCCATAATTCTTCAACTGTTATGCTCCCCCTGAACCTATTTTGAAACTACCATCTTGTTCAAACTATTTTTCTATCAATCATAGACTTGTGCCATATACTACTGCATAGACTCCCCCTATACAAACTTTAAGGATTCAATGAGTCAGATTGTTCAAAATAGAGATTCACCTAATGAGTCATATTTATGCAATTCCTCACAACTTGTTACGAATCATGAAGGCATGATTGTTGGGGCTTTCTTGTCTTTCTGCACTTCTTGTTGATCCTTTGCCTATTCTTTCTATTTTTGTTCATCTTGTACATGTTTCCTCTTCCTAACCTTCTTATTTTCGTCATCAATATTCATGATTGATTCCATTTTTCTCCTACAATGACAAGCTATGTGTCCATGATTATGACATTTAAAGCATTCAATGTCATCCATAGAAGATTCCTTCTGGTATCTTTATAGAAAACCAGCAAACTTGCTTCTACGCTTTTGCAGATAATAGTTGTACTTGTCAAAAACTTCACAATCCCTGGTCATATATCCATAATTAGCACATAAAAAGCAATAACCATTAAATAAATGTGCATACTTGAATGGTTCATTTGGATGCGATGGTCCTTGATATTTATACATGTCAAAAAATTTACAATCCCTAGCCATATGTCCATAGTTAGCACACAAAAAAAAATAACCATTAAATAAACGAACATATCTAGAAGATTTATCATTCTTGTTTGGAGGTGGTGTCATGGTCTGTTTTCGTCCTTTGTTGTTGACTGCTTTGGTCTTGTTCTTTGTAGTTGCGACATTCTTCTTTGGATTTTCACTTTTATCAGCTTCCTTCTTAGAATCATCATGTGAAGATATGGAGGTTGTGCCTTCATCAACTAGAGCTTTACCAGCTTTAATTCCCTTAATTTTTTCTTCTTCATTTGTCTTATCTTGTAAGTGTTCTTTTTGTGATCCCTTGAGTTTGTTGATCTCATCATGGGTTGCATCAAGTTCTCCTTTCTTTGAGCAAGTTCTTCCCAAAATCTGTCCTTCAACAATTTTCTTCTTTCTTCTACTTCTTCAACCTATAGCTTGATAAGAGAGGTATTTTCAAATTTTTTGTTGCGTACCTGTATTTGTTCCTTTTTCTTCTCAATCTCAATCCTGAGCTTGCTTATTTAAACTAAATAGGTTTCCAATTCCTTCTGATTTTGGTCAACTGTGGATATGTATCTTTGATCAAATTCCTTCCTTTCAATTTTTGCTTCTTGCATCTGTTGTTTGAGCCTATTAATCTATGCAAACATTGTGTTGAGTTCTTGTTTCTTCTATTAGACTTCTCTCTTTAGGTCTTGTGTCTCGGTATTCTTAACTTATTTTAATTGAGTTCTAAGACTACTAATCATCTTCTCAAACTCTTCATTTTCTTTGATGAGTTCTTTTGTTGTATTCAATTCTGCTTCCAAAAGTGTCGTCTTTTCCTTTTGAATTTTGAATTCCTTTATCACCTTGATCACTTGATTTTGAAAATTTGTCTTACTCATTTATCCAATTTATTCATCATAATTAGAAGGATCTAATTTTTCAATAACATCTTGACCTGATTGCTTTATTGAATAGAGATTATGAATATTTTCCCAAAGAACTTTAGCTGTTGAACATTGACCAACTTTTCTTTTCATAGAATTGGGTAAAACATTCAAAATTACATTCATGGCCTTTGAATTGTACCTTTTAGCTTCGTCGGCAGATGTGTCTCAAGAAACAATTGATTCCATACTCCATGTGCCTGTAAATATACTTCCATCCCAAATCCCCATAGCCAGTAATTATCTTTATCAAAATCAGGGGTTGGTACACAATACTCACTTTCTTTAGATTTTGTTGTACATGTACCTTCCTTTGAAATCTTTGTAACTTGCTTCTTTGACTTTCCCTTCTCTATGCTCTAAAAATTTCCTTCCATCAGTTAAACTGTTACTGAAGGAACCAAGCTCTAATACCAATTGTTGGAAATAATGAGAGGGTTGGTGAATCGATATTTCTTAGCAATTAACAATTTTTAATATTTTTCAGAGCAGTATTTAATCTTTAGTTGTTATTATTGTTATTCTTTATATGATCATAACCAATAATCAATAGTAGAAAACACCATACAACAATGCAAAATGATAAACAAAGGACAAAAATTTTTAGGTGGAAATCCCCCTCTGGGTCAAAAACCACCGAACGCTTCTTTAGTAATTGTCTTCTCCTTGTTAAAATAAAATTGATTACATCAAGATTTAAACTACAACTAAGGGATGCGGCAAACCCCTAATTCACATGCCACAACCTATAGGACACTACTAAACCATAATATATTGTTGCAACCAAAAGGACACCCCAATGCACTGTAGATCAGGCCACAACCTGATGAGTGCCCCAACACTTTGTTTACCAACCGATATCGTAAAGGATGCTTCACTACCCTGTTAGTTTATAAGAAGCAACTGAATGGATGCCACAACGACATGTGTAAGCCACAAATTTCCCTGGCACCATCCTACCGACTTTAAGTGTTCTCACGCGACAACCTGAAGGAGACTCCAATCACCTCCCTTGCACCACCCTGCCCCCCTGACAAGCTAGAAGACCACATTTCATAATTTTCAGACTAGATCCCCCTGTGCTTTGAATAAATATACTAAATTTTTAAAGAATATGCTATATATCTGTCAAATCCTATAGCCACTAGCCACTTCACAATCAAATTGATCATTGCACAATGTTTCACATCGAAGTCACTATTCAACTACACATCATTGTCACTACTCAACTACACATCATTTTCACTACACATCTGATCACTCCTCATCATCAAGAGCTCACAACATTGGCTACCTCTGCACATCACAAATGAATAAGCATCAAGGCTCATATGAAAATATTCATTCTTCACACTGCTTTACTATTCCAAACCGCTCACAATGTTGCAACCATATGTAACTACTATCAAATTATGGCACAAACCAACATGCCTCGGGTCATCCTTATGACCTGCAACCAATACTCTCAAGATCTATCCTCGCATAGCTACCAACATACATGTAAACACTACTTCTCAGCTAGTTAAACCCTATTATCCATCTTTACATCAATATGTTGTCTAATTGAATGATATTACCTTGAAAGCCAGTTGCCCTACAAGGTTATGATCATGTCACTGTACACAAATTGTTAGGTCGTATTATAAGAAAAAACCTAGGTCATCGTTGTCATATGTCTATGTTCCTTAATATATGGTTCAATTCAATAAGTCATGTCAAAGTTAAGGTGTCAACTCAATGTCATATCTAGGTATTACTATCATGTCACAGTTAAGCAAGGTCAAAGTCAAACATCATAGAATGCTTACTAGGTCAATCAATGTTTCACTTCATAATCAGGGTATTTGCCATGTTAAGGTATCAAGCATATGTCAAGGTCATGTAATTGTGTTAAGTAAAAGTCAAGATATTGTATCAATGTCAATGTTAAGTCACTAACAAGAATATTGGTTTATGTCAAGTACAAGATTAATGTCAAGTATCTGTATGCCAGGTCTATGGGATATGTCAATAGTCAGGCTTTATGTCTAAGTATAGGTTAACAGTCAAGTAACATTATTAGTGAACTTCATCATATCATGTACTAGTTGTTACATATATAGTGTCGACTTAAGGCAAGCACAAGAATGTATCATTTAGATTCCTTCCAAGTGTTTTATTAAAAATTTCATTTGTCAAGAATTTGTGTTAGGTGCTCATCATAATATTCATGAGATGTAGTTGTTCATAAGATCATGATTAATTTGATAATTTCCATTTCATTGTTCATATCTCTTGTTTAAGTCAAGCCCAAGTATGTCACTGTCTCAAGGAGTAAAGTCATATCTAGCCAAGCTAAAGTTCCAAAGCATTAAGTCACACTAAGTCACAATTCCTTTAGAACAATCATATCACATCACTTTTCAACATTGCATCATTGAATAAGGTTAATGGAAATCCTAACATCATTCAAGGTGTTAACTCACAGTCTGTGACTGTAAAGTATTTATCAAGGTATCAATTCATTGTCACATGTAGTCACTGTTCAAGGTTATTTAAAAATATATCAAGCTTTCAAGTCTATATACAACTATGACACATGCACATCAATACTCATAATTACAAGTGATACTAGACTGCTACTTCATGCTTTCAAAAGTATATGATAAATATGCTCAGTGCACAAAAATCATCCTTAATAGATGAAATTCAAACCATATAAATTCACCCAAAAGACTACAACGGTTAGTCCACTCAAGTGTCTGCTAAGAGTATAAAGGGAGCCAAGAGTATAGGAAACTAGTTACATACCTTCGATCTTCACATAGCAAAATAGTTGCTCAACACAAATTTAATGCTTATGCACAGAGGTGTGGACCTTGAGAGGGCATAATTTCATAAATAAAATATAGGGTTGCTTCAAATCCAAACATAACCCTTTTAGGCCATTGTCAGCAGAGATAGATAAAACTTTTGTTGGTCTATAATGATAAGCCTTGCTCAAATATTATTTCCCTAGAGGGGTGAAGGCATCCTTCCTGCAATAAAATCAACGATCACCCAAGTACCAAACCAAAACAATGTAAAACTCCCAAAAACCCTCACGATTGATTTTATGTTCTTCTAAAGGGTCGAAGATGATAATTTCAAAACTTGACTTCTTTTAACCAAAAAACTCTCACTCGATTTTCTGTTCTTCTAAAGTGCCGAAGGTTATAATTTCAAAACTTGACATCTTTTTATCCAAAAAAGTCTTTCTTGATTTTTTTTCTTCTAAAGGGCCAAAGGTTATAATTTCATAACTTCTTTTTAATTTACATTAATGACTTCATAACTAAGGAGGTATGAACCTCTTTGTATAGGTCTAGGAGGGGTTCTAATGATGACCATTTGAGGAATTAAGTAGGGGCTTCTTAGATGGACATTAGAGTAGGGATTACTAAGAGTTAAAGAATTAAAATTTTTATATTAGATGAGCCTTATAATTAAAGCAATGAGGGTTGTGAGCCTTATGTGGGATTTTTGGTCTTTTAAAATGATGAAGGACTTATAGATAAATAATATTTAATTTAAGGATAATATATCTATCTAAATAATCTTTAAATTATATATTTATGTTAAGGATATTGCCTAGAAATATTTTCATTACCACTAGAAATTTGAAATCAATGATTGGTTGAGTGCATATGATCCTAATAAGATTGTGCAGTTAGTGATTGGTTTATATTATTTGGTTCTTGAAGTTATTCAACTTATACGTGGTTATACTATGGTGATAAAAAATGTCATATATTGACAACTGTAGGAGGAGGTGTCATATTACTACCGCTTGGGGTTTTAGCCCACAAAATTGGGTTTTCAATGTCAAACTCAATTTTCTCACAGACCAGGAGGAACTACAGGGAGTACCACATATCAAAAGAAACACCTCTTCGAGGAGAATCTAATGATCTATATCTCTAACACAAAATCAATGCTTTGACCCTTCAAAAATCCTTGACAATTTTTTGGTACATCCTTAGTCCAGTGAGTTGAAACCCTAGGACTTGGGTTTTTAACCATCCAACAGTATAGTTTCCGATGCACCTCTAAATTAGACATAAATTAAGGCCCATACCTCTAAATTAAACATTAAATTAAGGCCTATGACTATCCTTCAGCACATTAAACCTCTCTTATTGCATTAGATAATAAATTTTTAACTTTAATATATTCATTAGGAAGGTTTATGAATAATTGCATATTTGTGTTTAATACTATTTATTTTTGTGGAATATTATGAGAATATTGGGAAGTTATGAAGATTTGGAGGAGGAGATAATTTAGGGACTTGCTCCCTACTATAGGAGGATCAATAATAAATAATAAATC